>JBBBDQ010002460.1:227500-417500 GCA_037127315.1 Ascarosepion bandense | reverse complement strand
AATGAATTTTTAAAAATGAACAATGTTTCTTGAAGCTTTTATTTTGGTTTTAATTTCAAGCTAATAGATAGAATTTAATATTTCCAATAAGCAAAATACTTTGATGAATTTCAAACAGAATTTAAATTGATTGGAATGAGATTTTTGTTTTCAAATTTCTAAAAAATTGGCTCATTTTAAATTTATCAGCACAATGTAATTCCCTTTAAAAAAAAAATTAAAAAAATTAACATACTTTTTTTTAAGATTTGGTTAAAGTTAGAAGGTCGATTTAGTCAGATTTTGATGAAATTTAAAAAAATTTTTTTTTATAAACCTGAAGATACCTTCTAGTTTTGTATTAAAAAATGTATTGCTGGTAATTTTTTTTTTCCTTCAAAAATGTATTGTCAGTAATATTTTTCTTTCAAAAACATTTTTCTATAAAAGTCTGTTTTTAACTTTCATGGTGTTTTGACACTACCACTCCGGGTTAGGGAGAACCTTGGAAGAACAGCAATTAAGAGGTGGTTCCATGCTCCTCACAATCTCCAAATCAGAGGCCTTGCTGCCAGACACAGTTTACCATCATGCCCAGGACGATCAATTAGTAGGAAAGTTTTTTTTTTCTTTTTGGTTTTTGACAATAATGCCTGGCTTATTTGTTTAAATTTTCTTGTCTGTGTAGAGGGGGGGGGTAATCCTATAGGATGGTGACAACTTCTATTTCTGTAACTACTGCTACTATTATTATTACTACTACTACTATTACTACTATTATTGTTATTACTACTATTGTTATTACTATTACTACTACTACTATTATTACTACTATTGTTATTACTATTGTTATTACTATTACTACTATTACTATTACTACTACTATTATTATTATTATTTCCCTTCCTTATGAGGATCAATTTATACTGATTATATATAACACACTAAACTCCATTCTTAAAATGGAAAATAAAATGATATTTAAGTGGAATTACCAACCCCCACCCATGCAGTGGCTGAGTAGAAAGGGCACTCGAGGAGAGTTATTTATACATATTTAGGACATTTCATTTAGATGGAGAGGATTTTGTCAATGATATATGCAGTTCCGCAAAAAGTAATTTTTTATAGCTCAGGAATTTTTCTCACATGACTTTTGGTACCGTTCTTTTTCATAGCCAACCCCACTATTACAACAGGGGTAATCAGTTTTAAGTTTCCATATTTTTGTTACTTCAATTTGCAGGCAGTCCTGGGTATGACGGTAAACTGCATCCAGCAGCAAGGCCTCTGATTGGGAAGTTGTGAGGAGTATGGAACCGCCTCTTAATTGCTGTTGTTTCCAGGTCCACCCTGACCCGGAGTGGTAGCACCTGTTAGGGTCCCAGCTATGGGCAAATACTTAACCCCCAAACTGGGGTCAAAAAACTATGAAAGTATGCAAATAGACATTTATATAAATATATACATAAAAATAGACTTTTATAGAAATATATACTTTTTTGAAGGAAAAAAAATTACCAACAACAATACATTTTTGATAGAAAAAAAAAATTATTACCAAAATACATTTTTGAAGTAAAAAAAAAATTACCAGCAATACATTTTTGAATACAAAGCAAGAAGACATCTTCAGTTTTCTAAAATATAAAATTTTTCATCAAAGTCTGACTAAATCAACCTTCTCACTATAACTGAACATTAGAAAAATATCGCTTAAAATCCTACCTTTTTGTCAATAAATAACCCACAGAGGTGTTGATATGTCATTAAACAAAACTCAAATGCAACCATTATACATAGAATAGGGCTATTATATCAGTAATGCTTGCATTCATTCCTGACCACTGACAATCCCTTTCTTCCTGATTTTCAATGCATTCCTATAGTAAAATCATTAGCAATACATTTACATTATACATATAATAGCCCTATTCTATCAGCAAAGCTTGTATTCATTCCTGACCACTGACAATCCCTTTCTTCCTGATTTTCAATGCATTCCTATAGTAAAATCATTAGCAATACATTTACATTATACGTATAATAGCCCTATTCTATCAGCAAAGCTTGTATTCATTCCTGACCACAGACAATCCCTTTCTTCCTGATTTTCAATGCATTCCTATAGTAAAATCATTAGCAATGCATTTACATTATACATATAATAACCCTATTCTATCAGTAATGCTTGCATTAATTCCTGACCATTGACAATCCCTTTCTTCCTGATTTCCAATGCATTCCTATAGTAAAATCATTAGCAATGCATTTACATTATACATATAATAGCCCTATTCTATCAGTAATGCTTGCATTCATTCCTGACCATTGACAATCCCTTTCTTCCTGATTTCCAATGCATTCCTATAGTAAAATCATTAGCAATGCATTTACATTATACATATAATAGCCCTATTCTATCAGTAATGCTTGCATTCATTCCTGACCATTGACAATCCCTTTCTTCCTGATTTCCAATGCATTCCTATAGTAAAATCATTAGCAATGCATTTACATTATACATATAATAGCCCTATTCTATCAGTAATGCTTGCATTCATTCCTGACCACTGACAATCCCTTTCTTCCTGATTTCCAATGCATTCCTATAGTAAAATCATTAGCAATGCATTTACATTATACATATAATAGCCCTATTCTATCATTAATGCTTGCGTTCATTCCTGACCAATAACAAACATTTTCTAATTTATAAGTGCTAAAATATGGATTAAGTACAGAAACCTGCTAAAATCTTTAAGCAGAAAAAACATCTACATTTCTTCAGCCAGAAATCTTTCCTTGATTAATATCAAAACCTTGAATGGGGTAAAAGTTTAAACGCAAGACCACTCAGCCAAGATGTTAGCAACTTCAAGGGAAGACGATTCTAAAAACAGAATTAACCTTTATTCTATTTTGACAAAGAGAAATTGGTCTTTCTGTTTTTATCTAAAGGAGTCCTACCCATGATATCATGTCTTACAGAAATGACTATTAGACTTGGATTGATTGATAAAGCTCTCCTCCCTCACAGTGGATCTTCAATGAAGTCCTAATCTTCAGAGAGGACCTGAAACAATTTTTTAAAAATTTAATGAGTGAATTTTACAAAAAAAAAAAAATTTAAAAAAATTCAGCTTTTCTTATTTTTGTTCTGAGCCCATTAATATACATTCTAAAAATTGGAAATAGGATTATATTTTTTTTTTCTTTTTTTTTTTTAGTAGATTATGATCTTCTGCGGATTATTTTTAATTTTAAAATCAAAAAATACTGCAGGTCTTTTTATTTTTTTTTTTAATAAGAAACATTGGAATCCTGTGAGTAAGTCATATCAAGGAATCGACAGATTCATTTTTTTAAATCTTTTCATGACTGTCTGGTCTAGTGCCAACTGTTTTCCTGTCACTGAGAAATTATGAAAAATAATTAAGAAATAATAATTTCCTTGATTACTCCTTAGAGAGGTTCTTCAATTCTGTGGAATGGTCAAAAATATTTATTAAACTCCTACTTGCAAACCACACCAATGATAACGCAAGGGAAAAGAAAGTGGGGCCTGGGGTGATATTTTTTTTAATCATTTCACCCCAAGCAAGGCATTCCACTGCCACTATTGTGCAGGGGGTTATATAGGAGAAAATGATGAGAAAGAGTGGTTAGATATAGGAAATGTTAGGAGGGTGATAGATGGGTAAGGACACCGAGGGTTGGGTAGATGGAAAGAATGTTTGAGAGAATGGATGTGATTTAGTGTGTTAGGAGGTGTCTATTGACCTTACATTTAAACTCCTGGAGATTGTAGCTGTCGAGGAAGCAAGCATGTGGAAGGGAAATTTTTTTTTTAATCATATCACCCCAAGCAAGGCGGTAACGCCACTGAAGCGCAGGGGGCTACGTAAGAGTGAAAAGTTTGGAAAAGAGAAAGCCGGAAACCACATCCTAAACAAGGAACAAGGGATGAGCCTCTTCACCTGTTCAATAGACATGGGTGGAGTGTGAACTGGTTGATAGTTTAGTTTATCTACTCCAACTGAAAAAAAAAAAAACAAAGTGAGAAGACTGGAGAAGAGAAAGCTGGAAACCATATCCTAAATAGGGAACAAGGGATGAGCCTCTTCACCTGTTCAATAGACGTGGGTAGAGTGTGAACCGGGCAATAGTTTAGTCTATCTACTCCAACTGGAGAAAAAAAAAATAGGGTGGTGAACTGCTAAGTTATAACTTAAAGTCCAACAACCAAAAAAATTTTTGTCAATTTAATAATAAAAAGAAAGAAAGAAAAAAAAAAGATTATTTTCAATAAAGAAACAAAAAAGAAAGAATTTTAACATTACAACCAGTCAAAACACTGTAGATAGTGCTGACAAAAAAGAACATTATTCACTTTATGGTTACAAAATGGGGGGAAAATATTTTAATAACCTGTTTGATAAAACTTGTTGCAAAGTCTGCAGATAAAGAAAGCTGCAATTATTGGAAGAAAACATTGAAAAGTTGAACATTGCAGACAAATAAAAGTAAAAAAGAAACATCAAAAGAACGTATTCCTTTTGACACTACTATTTCCATTTACTTTCTCAATTTATTTTAAAAATGTAGAGGTTAAATAATAGGACAGATTGGGTTCTATAGCCTTGGATGGTAACCAGTCTATCGCAGAAAGCAATGGCAACCTACTGTGGGATAATCTTCTGCCCAGTCAGTCATGTCTCTTCTGAGACATGATCGCCCAAAGCATGTATCACATATAGCACTTAACTGACTGACTGAAGATAATAGTTGGAGACATGATAAAGACTTATACTGGGCATAAAGTGGGGGATCGGTTTTCTATTGTTATGAAGTAATAAACTGATCCCCCACTAATTACTACTTAATAATATAATACATTTCTTCCCCTTTAGCTATGAGTCAAATAATAGGACAGATTGGGTTCTATAGCCTTGGTTGGTAACCAGTCTACCGCAGAAAGCAATGGCAACCTTCTGCAGGATAATCTTCTGCCCACTCAGTTATGTCTCTTTCAAGACATGATCACCCAAATGTGTATCACGTATGACACTGATTGAGTGAAATAAGTATTTTCTTCTTTTTCTTCTTCTATGGGCGATGTCCTTTCAGTATGTAGATAATCATGGCCTTCCACGTTTCCCTATTCCTGGTGGCTCTTAGCACACTTTCTTCTGCTACTCCATTCAAACCTGGCTCTGCCATCCACTTGCTCAGTCCCGTCAAATATGTTATATACTGCTTTCCCCTGTCTCTCCTTCCCTCAATCTGACCTGTGAGTATCAGATTCTCTAAACCCTTCTTCCTCATTACATGTCTTCGGAATTTCAGCTATCTTTTTCTGATGTTAAGTATTAGTTTCCTTTTCATTTCTATCCTCTCCAAAAGCTCATTATTGCTCACATGCTCAGTCCACAATGTCCGCAGCATCCTTCTGTAGAACTACATTTCAGTTGCTTCAAGTTTTTTCTTCATCTTTAATGATATTGTCCAGCATTCACATAGCAATCCAGTACTCTCTTCTTTGTTTCTAGTGAAATTCTCCTGTTTTTTAATACTCTACTCAGCTCCTGGAATGCATCCTTGTGCTTTTGGATCTCAGGAATATAAATGTATAAAAACTGTTGTGACCACAAAGTGAGGGGTCAGTTTATATTTGGATTGTAATATGGAATTGATTCCCCAATTTATATCCAGTATGCTTCTGTAGAACCACATTTCGGTTGTTTCAAATCTTTTCTTCATCTTTGATGAAATTGTCCAACATTCACTGCCATATTGAAGAACCAACATCACATAGCAATCCAGTACTCTCTTCTTTGTTTCTAGTGAAATTCTCCTGTTTCTTAATACTCTACTCAGCTCCTGGAATGCATCCTTGTGCTTTTGGATCTCAAAAATATAAATGTATCAAAAACGCAGTGGTCACAAAGTGAGGGTTCAGTTTATATATTGATTGTTATATGGAATTGATCCTCCACTTTATATCCAGTATGCTTCTGTAGAACCACGTTTCAGTTGTTTCAAGTGTCTTCTTCATCTTGATATTGTCCAGCATTCACTGGCATATTGAAGAACCGACATCACATAGCAATCCAGTACTCTTTGTGTCTAGCAAAATTTTCCTGTATCACAATACTCTACTCAGCTTCTTGAATGCATTGTTGGCCTTGTCAATTCACCTTCGGATCTGTGTCGCACTTTCCATCCTCTGTTAGAAAACTTCCCAGGTATTTAAACTTATCTACCTACCTGATTTTAGTATCCCCACCTGTAGTTGGCAATTTGGGCCCCATTTTTTTGCTGATGACCATGCATTACTTTGTTTAAATTTTTTATAATCTTACAAATATGAAATTGTTCTGACAGTTTCTAACCTTGGTAGGTAATATTCCTTGAGATAGTGTCTCGATAAAAACCAGTTTTCCAGTCTCTTAAACTGATTGGTGTCAGTAAGGGCATACAGCTGTAAAACTCGTTCTAACATTTCATGGTTCAATTACAAAGCTATTAAGAAAAGTATTTGTAGATTTAAATTTACCATAGGTAAATTTTTTTTTCTGGAGGGGTTAAAATTCACGCAAAAACAATTCAGAAGTTGAAATGTAGATAGGAATGACATCCCTGCAATGAGAGAGTATAACAAAGTTCTTACAAATGAAGAGGACACTGAAAAGGTCTAGGAAGTTTGGTATTTTTTTATTCTTTGGAAAAGATCTACAAAATTCAGTTTATTTTATTAGTGAAGTTTCCAAAACATAACTGCTTTTGTTTTTTATCTGGTATAACGGAAAGAGAAGGTGATGTTGCACGCTTTCTTCTAATGAGTGCAGAGCCAGGGATCGAACCAGAGACCGTTGGATTTCAATCCAAAGCTCTCCCAGCTGGTTTCTTGCTACGCCTCTTCGTCTTCCTCCTCCACTTTCCTCCTTCCACCTTTTCACTGTTTCTCTCTGCTTCAGCTTCTCGCCAAGAAATTGACTCGGGGGGGCCCCCTCTCTTTTCCTTTAGAATGGGCTGAAGGTGGATTATTAAGACAGCGGTGAGTTTTTTTTTTTTCTTTTCTATATGATGGCGGTGCTTCTTTCTTTGGATCCATGACTGCCCTGCACGCCAGACACAAACGAACCCTCTTTTTTCCAGAGCCGCTGCTAGTCTCCCTTTCATGTTCACAGGTGAGAAGAAAGGAGAGGGGTGGAGAAGGAAAAAGAGAGAGAGAGGGGAGAGGTAAAAAAAGAAAGAAGGAAGGAAATAACAAAGAGACATGAGAGAGAGACACACACACAGGTGAGAGATTTCTCATTTCAGTCTCTCTCTCTCTCTCTCAGACTTTCAAAGAAAGGCTGTAAAGTAACAAAGAGAAAGAAACATGGAAAGAAGAGAGCCAAAGAAAGAAAGCACTCCTCTCTTTCTTTCTTTCTTTCTTTCTCTCTTTTCCCAGCTTTCTTTCTCTGTCTGTTTCTCTCTCTCTCGTATCCATTTTTCTCTGTCTACGTTTCTCCTCAAGCAAGGCAAAATCAACAATAGTGCAGCAGGTAGTTACAGTGATAGAAAAGAAAAAAAAAACAAGGTACTGGTGATGTCAAAGAAAGGATAAGAGAAGGATGGGAATCAAGAAGATGGAAGGGAGAATAGTGGCGGCTCTGGAAAAAAGAGGGTTCGTTGGTGTCTGGCATGCAGGGCAGTAATCGGATCCAAAGAAAGAAGCACCACCATCATATAGAAAAGAAAAAAAAAACTCACCGCTGTCTTAATAATCCACCTTCAGCCCATTCTAAAGGAAAAAAGAGAGCCCCCACCCCCGAGTGGAATTTTTATAGACTGAGGAAATGGATTATGGGTAGAGTGTCATAGATAAAACCAACTGACCGATTCACCCGGCAGTCAGTGGCGTCAATTTCTTGGCGAGAAGCTGAAGCAGAGAGAAACAGTGAAAAGGTGGAAGGAGGAAAGTGGAGGAAGACGAAGAGGCGTAGCAAGAAACCAGCTGGGAGAGCTTTGGATTGAAATCCAACGGTCCCTGGTTCGATCCAGGGCTCAGCACTCATTAGAAGAAAGTGTGCAACAGGGAATCAATGAGATAAATAGAGATGGCAGCTATTGGCGAGACAAGCAAATGGAAGAAAGTTCCACAAACAGGAAGTGTGAGAAAAGAACTGTTTGAGTAGAAGTTACAGTTACGTTTAACTATTTCGACAGTAAAAGGTGCCAATCTTGTATCGTACACAAATAGATGTGTTTGGGGAACCAAGGAAAGAAGCTCACCAGAGCAGTAGCTATGAAGATACTTGTTGAGAAGGCAGAGGGAGGCCACATCAGTGAGAAAGTGACTGAATGTGGGCTGCCAAGTCAGGGTCAATTACATTGCAAACTGCAAGAGGAATAGCAGGGGCCGCCAACCAGATATGACAACAATATTCAATGCATGTATAAATGGTAGATTTATAAATATTCAAAATGGATTCTGAGAGAGTGAAGCCAAGGTGGCGCAGGGTTATACATCAGATAAAATTTTATTCAGAAAAAAATCCAAGCACAAGATAAAGTTCACCTCTCTCTATAAAAATAAAACTGTAGATGCGTGTGTGTATATCCATGTGCATATCCTCACTGATTTCTATTAGCATACACTTCCATATTTTTCATCTTATTTGTTTCAAAACTTACACACCCCTTGCAAATTTATTATTCTATACAAAGAAAAAGAAATTGTGTGTGGCTCACAGTTTAATCTTTGTTTTAATTTATTTTCAAGTATTATTCTTCTTGTTAAGCCTAAGTTCAACACAGTAACTTTTACATGGAGATTAACCCTTTCAAAGAAAATACAAGAGTATATCTCATTTAATATCTGCAGATGTGGGTCAAAAAAAAAAAAAAATTAAAAGTAGTCTTATACTCTTCCTATCCCAAGCAATGCTGGGTACTTACTGCAAATCCAGAATGAAACTACTGTATTTATTCGTGTATTCTGGGATTTTTGAAAACCTAAGTTTTAAGCGATTGACACATTTGAATTTGTAAACAAAAGTAAATTCTCAATTTTAAAAATCTTGCAAAAATAAAATATACATTTGTGACACATTATTTTTGGAAAATTAGCATATTTAAAGTTAAATTAATATGATTTACACAAGTATTACTTATTTATAACATGAAAGTTAGACTAAAAAACTATTTCTTAATCATGACGTGTTGATCTTTCTGACCTTTTTCGTATGATTTTGCCATGTGATGATAGCCAGATGCAAGATAAGTGTCTATGGTGATTAGAATAGACATAATTGTCCAAAGATTTTTCTTGTAGGGAAAAAAAAACGTGAAACACATAACCTTTTAATGTAAACATGGAAATTACCATACAAAAAAAAAAAAAAAAAAATTCAAATGCACAAATAAAAAAAAAATTCAAATTATTTTATGATGGCTCAACGATAAACTTTTCATTTTCAATCAGTAAATTATAGTCTTCACTTAATAAATGCCTACAAGTCTTTGAAGTATTTAAAAAAAAATATTTTTGAAATTTAATAAATTTAATTAGAAACAAAAATGATAACGGTTCTTCCAAATTTTTTTTTATTAATCAAAAAAAAATTTTTTTTTTTTCCAGACTATAATGTCCTTATTTATTAAAGCAATCAAAAGTCTAAATTAACTATTGGGAGTAGAATAGATTTTCTGGAAAAAGGCCAAAAGTTTGAAAAAAATAATAAAATGATTTACAATACATTCTTCAATGAGTCCTGCATTTAACTAATTAAACCAATTTTCTGTACAAAATTCAATTTCATGAATTTACATGGAGGAAGGGGTAAAAAAAATATTTTTACCAAAATTTAAAAAAAAAAAAAATTAAAAAATAATTTCATTCATTTGTGAATAAGTTACGAAAGTTTTATATGACAATTCAATTATTTGATTTTTGCAAGAATTTCCAAATTAATGTGTTTTTTCCCTGGTAAAAATAAGTTAAAACTCGCATAACGATTGGGTTACTCGCAAACGAAAATCAAAACAAGATTTTTTAACCAAAATTTCAAACGTGCTAAGATTAGAATTTTTAAAAAATAATTTAAAAATACCTTGATCTTTCCTCTTAATAATATCAGAAACATTTTGATAGAAAAAGATCGTTCTTATTAATTTTGGGGCCTTTTTTGTTCATACTATGCTGTTTTTTTTTTGTTTTTTTAGCGATTTAGTGGTGGTACTTATTGCTGTAGTAAAGTTTGTTTTTTTGTTTTTTTTAATCATTTCACCCCAAGCAAGGCATTCCACTGCCACTATTGTGCATGGGGCTACATAGGGGAAGGTAAAGAGAGAGTGGTTAGATATAGGAAATGTCAAAAGGAGGGTGATTGATGGGTAATGATATGGAGGCTGGGTAGATGGGAAAAGTGTTTGAAAGAATGGATGCGAGTTAGTGTGTTAGGAGGTGTCTATTGACCTTACATTTAAACTCTTGGAGATTGTAGCCGTCGGGGAAGCAATCGTGTGGCAGGGATTTCCACAGTCGGGAAGTGCAACAGCTGTATTTAAAAATGAGTTTGATAAAACTAATGATTTACTTAACTGTATCCGATCATAATGCATTTAACATTCACGTATTAGTATCGTTTATTCGTATCACTATTAATACATAATGAATAATATGCATCTTTTTATTCTGTTTCGTTGTTTTACGTTTAGGATGTTTAGCTGACTGAGACTATTGTCTATGCTTTCCAACTTGGCTGTTTGCAATAAGCTACCGAAGGAAAACAATGGATATTTTTCAAAAAGTCATGCTTTACTTCATTGTATCCAATAAATATTTGTATTTATTCTCATATTACTTTGTATTGTAAAATACAAACCTAGAGATCATGCGCCATTTGCATTGTTTAGGTTTACAAGATGGTTAGTCTCTAAGAATAGCTAAACATCTAGAATTTCCAAATCAGATGATTAAAGACAAACTATTGTAATATAATATATTTGTCTAAAAGAAACAATTATTATTAACTGAGCTATTATATTTATTTTTAAGGTAAATAAATACTTATTAAAGTAAAAAATAAAAAAATGCATGTATATTTGATTACAACTCATATAGTTTTCTTTTTCCGTTTGTTTTTTTATGGCTTTACACAATGTCACAATGATGAGTATAGCTTTAAACTTTACTAATGATACTTTTATCACTTTTTTTTTTTACCTTTTAAACTCATTCAATTCAAAGATGGGATAAAGAGATAGTGGAAAAGAGGTTAGTCTATACACTCCACCCACATCTATTGAACAGGTGAAGAGGCTCATCCCTTGTTTCCTGTTTAGGATGCGGTTTCCGGTTTTCTCTTTTCCAATCTTTTCACTCTTTTCCTTATTCCAATTTTTTTTTCAATTGCAGTAGATAGACTAAACTATCGCCCGGTTCACACTCCACCCACATCTATTGAACAGGTGAAGAGGCTCATCCCTTGTTTCCTGTTTAGGATGCGGTTTCCGGTTTTCTCTTTTCCAATCTTTTCACTCTTTTCCTTATTCCAATTTTTTTTTCAATTGCAGTAGATAGACTAAACTATCGCCCGGTTCACACTCCACCCACATCTATTGAACAGGTGAAGATGCTCATCCCTTGTTTCCTGTTTAGGATGTGGTTTCCGGCTTTCTCTTTTCCATTCTTTTTACCCTTACGTAGCCCCCTGCGCATCGGTGGCGTTACCGCCTTGCTGGGGTGATATGATTAAAAAAAAAAAAAATTACAATTTGGTCTCTCAAAAAAGGGACTTTGGAATACAAGATATACATGAAATCCTTTCTTATGAAGGGAAATTTGGGGGAGGATTACTTGATATGCAAAGCAAGTAGATAAGGTGTGTGTAATTATATATGTATCAAATAAGAAATTAATTAAAATCAACTTTTACTTTTACAAAAATTCACAATGACATGTGAAATCCTGGTTTTCCCAAATAAAAAAAAAAAGGATTGACTATCTGCTCAAAGAAAAAGTCAAAACCAGATTTCGCAAGTAGGTGTTAAATCTGAATACTATAAAAGCGCCCCCCCCCCCCATCAGCTACAATCACAGAGAGACAGATGGGAGCTGTGAGACAAAAAAAACTAAAATGTAACTTCAAAATGTATTGTCCTCTTTCTCTTTCAACAATGACTACTACAACAATTTCTTCAACTCTTGATACCCTTAACTCAACCATATCATTGAACACAACTCTACCCTTAACTTTTTAATAATGTTTTTAATTGAACATTAACTTCTACAACTTGTGTTATTCTTTCCTTTTAATAAAATTCTATTTTAAAATGAAAAATGTATATTTTATTCTTCTTACGCTATTCAACAAGATTCTATATATTCCAACCTGCCAACAACCAACCTTCTGATGATAATTCTGCATAAAACTTGTAAGCTGTTGGGAGTTCGATTAAGTCTGACACAAGGCCGAATCAAAGAAACATTAACCATATCCCCTAAATACTACACACACACACACACACACACAAAAGAGAGAGAGAGAGAGAGAGAGAGAGAGAAAAGATTTTATTAATTTTTTATTTAATTTTTCGAGTATTCTTACATGTTTCCTTTTTGCTGGAGATAAAGAGTGTAAAAATATTCCATCATTTTTTACTTTCCAAGCGCTTTCAGCCACTTCACTGGCCATTTTCAAGATGTTGTTATTTTATCCTCATTTTATTAACTGTAACATAAATTTTCTGTTTTTGAAAAGAAGCATTCTTTAAAGCTATCATGACGCGTGCAACTAGATATTACATGAGCATGTCTATTTTTAAAAAACTTTCAAAACTCCATTTCCATTGCTAAATAATGTAAGGTTGATGACAGAAGAGAATTGTTTGATATATAGTACCACTCTTATAGAGAGATTGTTTTGATATTATGATTTAAATAGTATTTTTGTATTTTCAACCAAAATTTTTCTGAAGAGTTCTTGTAAATTATGGGTTAATAGATCTTTTTTTTTATTGCTAGGCAGCATATAATGAGTCTACTCAAAGAAGTGGTAGTATGGCCAATATAAATAATTGATTTTAGGACAAAAAAAAAAACACTATACATATAAGTATAGATAAAGTGCGGCAGAAATACCTCCCACATAATGGTAAGACATTAGTGGCAATAGTGTCCTTATCTAGGTAATGTCATACCATTATATGGGAGGTATTTCTGCTGCACCAAATGTATGGATACACCTACCTAAAACATAGCTGCAACATCATAGTTAAGGTATATCTCATAGGTCATTGCAAAGGAATTCCAGCCTCTCTGACTGCTCACTTATCATGGCCTTGTGCTGGACTCTGATTGGGAAAATTCCATCATATAATGACCCTTTGTTGATTAAGATATCCAGTCTAACATATTAAATACAAAGTCGGAGATTTCAAGTAAGATATACCATTTTCTGGATAGTGTTCTAGAGTTGATGTATTATTAAAGTTTGGTATTAAGAAATGATAGAAGACAGGACAATGCATGGTCATCAGCAAATAGATGAGCTCAAAATACAAATTATAGGTCGGTGCTACTAACACCAAGCAGGTTCAGAAATTTAAATATCTGAGAAGTGTTCTAACAGAAGACAGAAAGTGCAACACTGAGATACGAAGGTATATCGAGATAACCAAAGATAGATTTCAAAAGCTAAGCAGAATATTAAGAGACAGGAAAAGTGTAACACTGAGATATGAAGTCGTATCGGGACAACCAAAGAAAGAGTGAGAAAGAGGAAAGCAACATATATTATACTTAATAGGCTTGAGCAAATGGATGGCAGAACAGTGTTTGGGAGAAATTACAAAAATACAAAACTTATCGAGGGACAGAAAAATGTTGAGGGCCTTGATCGCCAACATCCTGAAGGGACATGGCACACAAAAAAATTGCTAGACAAGCAGAGAGACTTTGAAAAAATAAATAATGAGGAGTGGCGGGGTGACAGTGGAAAGTAAAAGTTGGTAAGGCTATCAAAATATCAAACCTCTTTAAGAGTTTAAACAGGACTCCAATAAGTAGGAGACATTGTGTATTTGCCTCAAGTAGAATTACATTTTTAGAAACATATGTATGTATGTAGACAGAATTTTCATCTTGAAAAATGACTAAAACAACAACAGATTAACCAGACTAATGGCCGAGATTTTGCTCATATGACCAACAAGACAAAAATGGCAAACAAGGTAACCTTGAAATTACCAAAAAACAACTCAAGTCCAGTATGACAGGTGGAACAGGATGACCAGAACAAAAAGAAATATTCAAAGTCACAAGACCTCAAGTTATTGATCATTGCAACAAGACTGGACATGATTATAAGTATTCTTTTTTTTTTGTGTGTGTGTCTGGGGGGGGGGGGGGGAACACACACAAATATTTATAATAAATATTAAACAAAAGCAGTAAAAGAATGCAAATCTCCGCCAAGGTAATAACTGCAATGAAATCGACCGCTCTCAAGAGTGAAAATATAAAACTAGAAAGAGCAAACCTCCGCCAAGACAATACCGACATCATCTCACCAATTAGCAAGAGATAATTATCAACATGAGAAAGAATAACTGCAATGAACTCGACCGCTCTCAAGAGTGAAAATATAAAACTAGAAAGAGCAAACCTCCGCCAAGACAATACCAACATCATCTCAGCGATTAGCATTAGATGATTATTAAAACGAAAATAACTGCAATGAACTTAACTGCTCCTTTTTTTTCCTAACTTTTAGATAATAAACATTAAATTAATATTATAATAATTTTGTGGGCAAAAAATAGCATGTACAGAAAATGTAATGACATAAAGCAATCTAGGGGAGGTAATTCAGCATTTGGCATGTGAAACAAAAAAAAAAGACAAAAAGAAAACTAACCCATAAGCTTTAAACTTTCGGTTATATCCGTAATGGGATAATTAGTTTGCGCCAGTCATAAAATGACCATTCCTGAAAGTTTCAGCCAAATCCATTCAGCAGGTCTGAGATATCTTGACCACAGACAGACAAACAGACATGACCGAATGCAATACCTCGGCTTTAAGGTGGAAGTAATAAATTTAAATATACATAACACATTAGAATTTCTTTTTTTATAAACAAAGTAGTTGTCAAACATCCAAGATAAGTTAAAAGTTCATAAATGTTTTTCTTTTCTTTTTAATATCTAGAAAGTGTTTTAACAGGACAGAAAACTATCTCAATACACCTTCGGATTTCAAAGATGCATTTCAGAAGCTAAGAAATCTATCAAGAAATAGAAAAACTTCACTAGAAACAAGAAACAAAGTACTAAACTGTCACATAATATCTATTCTCATGTAGATAAAGAAGAAACTTGAAGCATCCAAAATCTGGTTCTACAAAAGAATGCTGAGGATACCATGGGAGCAATGAGAGTTTGAGTTTTGTTTAATGGCATATCAACACCTCTGTGGGTTATTTAATGCCAAAAAGGTAGGATTTTAAAGTATTTTTTTAATGTTCAGTTATAGTAAGTTCATTGATTTAGTCAGATTTTAATTAAAACTTTTTGTTTTTATTCTTTTTTATTTTAGAAAACTGAAAATGTCTTCCAGTTTTATATTCAAAAATGTTTTGCTAAAAGTTTTTTTCTTTCAAAAATGTGTTATGGTAATAATTTTTTCTTTAAAGATGTATAGTTGGCAATATTTTTCCTTCAGAAACATATATTTTTTTTATAAAAGTATTTTTATGTAAATATTTCTATAAAAGTGTATTTTTATACTTTTATAGTGTTTTGACCCTAGTTTGGGGGTTAACTATTTGCCCATAGCTGGGACCCTAACAAGTGCTACCACTTTGGGTCAGGGTGGACCTGGGAACAACAGCAATTAAGAGGTGGTTCTATGCTACTCACAACTTTCCAATCAGAGGTCTTGCTACTGGATACAAATCTTTAGCATCCAATTGAAAATATGAAATGAAGAATTCTTTAGGGATTAAGGAATTAATTTTGGATTACCATTAAAGAAGATTATCTGTCAAGAGGTAGCAAAACATTGAATATTTTATTGCAATTTTCTACATGCACCTGTGGACTAGGGTTTTCCACATTTACCAATATTAAATGCATGATATATATTATATGTATATATATATATCTCATGCATTTAATATTGGTAAGTGTGGAAAAACCTTGTCCACGGGTGTATATAGAAAATCTGTTTGCAAATGACTATTTATGCTCTCACACCCTGAAAGAATGGTAAACTTTAAAAAACAGTAGCTACTCTGGCATGTACGCATCACTCATTGAATAATGAATTAGAGCACTCTGGTTATTGGGTGGGTATAATGATAATATACACGCTAAAAAGTCTGCCTTATTCTACTGAGCGCCCATAGCCCAGAGGTAGAATCGCCGACTGACGCCACTTCGGTCAGGTTTCAATCCTGGGTTAAAAGCAATCGGAGTCTAACCGTACTGATGAGCCATGATACAGCGAAACAGATCTGTCTGCGGATGACTATATATATATATATATATATATATCTGGATAATAATCAAGAATTTGCTTCATCAGGGAAGTTTCATCACCCAAATAGTAAGAGACAAAGATTTCAGGAAAAGAGATGCCACAAAACAAATTAATTCAAATTTTGATCATTAAATTTGATTTGTTTTTGAATTTTCCACATACACCCATTGATCAGTGTTTTCGACACTTACCAATATTAAATGCATTGATAAAAAAAAAAAATTTCAAAAATTGCCAAAATACATCAAGCACACTTAAATATACAATATTTGTTTTGCTTTTTAAGCCCATTGCTCCCAGTGAAGCATAGACCATTGACGACCCCTTTACATTGCACACTGTTCTGGGCTCGTTCATTGCCATCAATGCTTCTTTAGCATCTTTTTTACAGGTAAGAGTGTTGACCTTATGCAAAACACTTTATCCTGCAGGTGAGATGGCATTTGAAGATTTGCTTGCAGTAGGTTGCCAATTTTTACTGCAGTTGCCAACCAAGGTTATAGAACCCAGTCTATCCTGCTATTTACCCATAGCAGGGGGGAAAAAAGATATTAAAATTTTCCCAAGGGTTTTAGCATGTAAGTTTGAGTTTTGTTTAATGGCATATCAACACCTCTGTGGGTTACTTAATGCCAAAATGTTTTTAAGGTATTTTTTTTAATGTTCAGTTATAGTGAAAAGGTTGATTTAGTCAGATTTTAAAGAAAATGTTTTGTTTTTATTCTTTTTTATTTTAGAAAACTGAAAATGTCTTCTAGTTTTATATTCAAAAATGTTTTGCTGAGAATAATTTTTTTCTTTAAAAAATGTGTTATGTTAATTTTTTCTTCAAGAAATGTTTATTTTTCTATAAAAGTATTTTATGTATATATTTCTATAAAATTGTATTTTTATAGTTTCATAGTGATTTGACCCAAATTTGGTGGGGTTAACTATTTGCCCACAGCTGGGACCCTAACAGGTACTACCACCCCAGGTCTGGGTGGACCTGGGAACAACGGGAATTAAGAGATGGTTCCATGCTTTTCAGAACTTCCCAAATTCCCAGTTTACTTGTGCTCTAGAATTTGAGTTATTCTGCAAAAACTCTTTGAAGTGAAAAGAAGCTGAGACAATTCATTAATCACTAAGAGAAACAAAAACGATCGTATGAAATAAGCCTTATACAGTGAAAAGATCAGTACAAGATCTGACAAGTTTTATGTCATTGCTTTTTAAAAAGGCGTGTGGCTTAAATAGAATCAATTGTTTTCTATTTCATGTTTTCTTGAAATTTACAATGAGCCTACAAAGTTTTGAAGGAATTAATGATAGGTAAGAACCTAGTGTCTTCCCAGCACAGTTGCCCAATAAATCATGTGTAGGCCAAAAACAAAACTGTATTCTGGAAAATTGTTTAGCTGCTAAACTTCTAGAGTAAATAAACCCCACCTCAGGCACCCTGATGAATTAGATGCAAAGGGGTGGAGGTAAAAAGCTTGGTGATGGGGAGACGAGAGACACATATTAGAATGATTTATGATAATGTAAATAGTACAGAGGAGGGGGGAGAGAGATAAAGAGAAGAGAAGGGGAGAGATAAGGAGAGAGAGGAGAGAGAGAGTTAAGAAGAGAGAGAGAGAGAGATGAGGAAGGAAGGGAAGAAAGAGAGAGAGAGGAAGGGGAAGGGAAAGAAAGGATGAGAGAAGGGGAAAGAAAGATGAAGGAGAGAAGAAAGAAGGGGAGAGAGAGAAGGGGAGAGAGTTAAGGAGAGAGAAAGAGAAGGAGAGAGAGAGAGAGAGAAGAAGAAGAAGAGAGAGAGAGTTAAGAAGAGAAAATAAGGGAAAGAGAGATGAGGAAGGAAGGGCAGAAAGAGAGGATGAGAGAAGAGAGAGAAAGAGAGAGAAAGAGAAGAGGAGAGAAAGATAAGGAGAGTGAGAGAGTTGAGAGAGGAGCAGAGTTAAGAAGAGAAAAGAAGGGAAAGGGAGAGATGGGAAAGGAAGGGCAGAAAGAGAGAATGAGAGAAGGGGAGAGAAAGATAAGGAGAGAAGAGAAAGGGAGAGAGAGAGATAGAAACACAAAGATAAGAAAAAAACTGAATTTTAACATGAAATTTAAATCTTTAAATAGCTTCACCTTTATCTTGGGGCATTTTCTTTCAAACTATTTTGCATCAACAAATTTGTTTGAAAAATAAATAGTGTATCAGGAGGCATTTTGAAGAACCAATCAAAAGTGACAGTTTCCTTCATATTGGGTATTATGGTTACCCAATGTTACTTTACTTTTATTTTGCTATCAAGAGAAAACTCTCAATCTGTCTCCCACCCTCTTTAAATAATTCTGATTTGAGTGATTTTTTTAAATGGCTTATCAATCTCTTGAGGGGTATTTAATATGAAAACATTTTGGATTGTAAGAATATTTTTTTTCGTTTCATAAGTGAATATTGCATGAACATGTTTCTGAGAATAATTGATTTTTTTTTTTTTTTTAGATACAAGCCATACTATTTAACCCATAGCTGGGGCTTGATTAATACCTTTTTCAACAGTACTTGCACATAAATGAATGTAACAAATCCTTTGTGGATTATTAAAAATCAAAAACATATTTTGGATTATAAGAATAAAAAAATTTTTTGTCAATGCATAAGCAAATTTTTGAGAATAACAATGATTTTTTTTTCAGATACAAGTCCTACTTTTTAACCCATAACTGGAAAAGAAGATGGATGTATATATTTCCAAAGGATATTTGCATGTAAGTGAATATAACAGTTCGAACTTGGCAATCAGATTTTTAATTCTGAGTTGCTATTACACCAACTGTACATCCTCTCATTTGAAATGACCCAGGTCAGTAATACAACACAACCTTTTTAATGTCTGGTCCCTTCAGAATTTAAGCAGTCACAGCTCTCCACACATACTCTTTCTTTATTTTCTAGGAACTGATATGACATTTGTGATATATGTAACTTGAGTAAAATCTATATTATATTTCTGTTTATTAAACGTTACTTAAAATCACAGAAAATGAATCGACCTCTTAGTTCCAGTGAATAAGAAATACTGTTAATGTTTACAGCGTTTACATTAGTTGCTTAGTTCTTGTGACTTGACCCAAAGAGTTGAGAGTTCAATACCAGGCTACAGCAGTAGTAACTTGCAGGGTTAGAGGGAGATAACTCATGACTTCCAATCGTGGCATTACTACTATGCAAGGAATGAGAATGATGTACCCCAGTGATTGTAATAGAGGGTTCGGTTCGAAATTCCTAGTTCCTGAAGAAGATTGGAGCATACAATGGCCGAAACATCGTACAAATGGCAACAAAGATGAGGCCAATAGTCCGAATAATGTAAATACTGGAAATACTACCTCATCTCAGAATTATAGACAAATAGAATGATCTATAATTAAACGTCGTACAAATGGCAACAAAGATGAGGACAATAGTCCGAATAATGTAAATACTAACTCATCTCAGAAATATAGACAAATACTGTTAATGTTTTGAGGATATCAAATAAATAACATTTCATATGAATTACTGTTGAAAGACCGAAACAAAAAATGGGTAAAAAATGACATTCCATACTATACTAAGAACAGGTTTGACTACGCACTGATCATACCTACAGTAAAGTAATTTACACCTGTGAAAACCAAACATCGAGTAAAGAGGACATGCAAAGGCTCTCAGATTTTGTTATGTTTTGCATTTCTTTGTGCATAGTAATAGTCATAGCATAGCTCCCCATGTCCTTTGGGACAACAAGGTTTTTTCTCCTCCCTACTTCTCCAGTTATTTTCTGTTTATACTTGTCTACTAATTTGTATACAATACTACACCTCTCTGAATCAAAGAAGTTGTGCACCCTTGTTTTTTCTTTTACTGCTCTTGATTATTTTGGAACCACCTCTTAATTGCTGTTGTTCCCAGGTTCACCCTGACCCAGAGTGGTAGCACCAGTTATGGGCAAATAGTTCACCTTCAAAACATGAGTCAAAACACTATGAAAGTATAAACACAAACTTTTATGAAATATATACATAATCTTTTTCCTTCAAAAATTTTTATCAACAAAATGTTTTTGAAGGAAAATGTCACCAACAAAATACGTTTTTTTGAGGGGAAAAGATGTCACCAACAAAAATACGTTTTTTTGAGGGGAAAAGAGGTTTACCAACAAAAAATACGGTTTTTTTTGAGGGGAAAGATGTCACCAACAAAAAAATACGTTTTTTTGAGGGGAAAGATGTCACCAACAAAAATACGTTTTTTGAGGGGAAAGATGTCACCAACAAAAAAAATACGTTTTTTGAGGGGAAAGATGTCACCAACAAAAATACGTTTTTTTGAGGGGAAAGATGTCACCAACAAAAATACGTTTTTTTGAGGGGAAAGAGGAAGTCACTAACAAAAATACGTTTTTTTGAGGGGAAAGATGTCACCAACAAAAAATACGTTTTTTTGAGGGGAAAGATGTTTCACCAACAAAATACGTTTTTTTGAGGGGAAAGATGTCACCAACAAAAATACGTTTTTTTGAGGGGAAAGATGTCACCAACAAAAATACGTTTTTTTGAGGGGAAAGATGTCACCAACAAAAATACGTTTTTTTGAGGGGAAAGATGTCACCAACAAAAATACGTTTTTTTGAGGGGAAAGATGTCACCAACAAAAATACGTTTTTTTTTGAGGGGAAAGATGTCACCAACAAAAATACGTTTTTTTGAGGGGAAAGATGTCACCAACAAAAAATACGTTTTTTTGAGGGGAAAGATGTCACCAACAAAAATACGTTTTTGAGGGGAAAGATGTCACCAACAAAAAATACGTTTTTTTGAGGGGAAAGATGTCACCAACAAAAATACGTTTTTTTGAGGGGAAAGATGTCACCAACAAAAAAATACGTTTTTTTTGAGGGGAAGATAATACCAACAAAAAATACGTTTTTTTGAGGGGAAAGATGTCACCAACAAAAATACGTTTTTTTGAGGGGAAAGATGTCACCAACAAAAATACGTTTTTTTGAGGGGAAAGATGTCACCAACAAAAAATACGTTTTTTTGAGGGGGAAAGATAACAACAAAAATAATACGTTTTTTTGAGGGGAAAGATGTCACCAAATAAAAATACGTTTTTTGAGGGGAAAGATGTCAAATTGTAACAAAAAATACGTTTTTTTGAGGGGAAAGATGTCACCAACAAAAAATACGTTTTTTTGAGGGGAAAGATGTCACCAACAAAAATACGTTTTTTTGAGGGGAAAGATGTCACCAACAAAAATACGTTTTTTTGAGGGGAAAGATGTCAATAACAAAAATACGTTTTTTTGAGGGGAAAGATGTCACCAACAAAAATACGTTTTTTTGAGGGGAAAGATGTCACCAACAAAAATACGTTTTTTTGAGGGGAAAGATGTCACCAACAAAAATACGTTTTTTTGAGGGGAAAGATGTCACCCTCAACAAAAATACGTTTTTTTGAGGGGAAAGATGTCACCAACAAAAAATACGTTTTTTGAGGGGAAAGATGTCACCAACAAAAATACGTTTTTTTGAGGGGAAAGATGTCACTGGAATAAAAAAAATACGTTTTTTTGAGGGGAAAGATGTCACCAACAAAAATACGTTTTTTTGAGGGGAAAGATGTCACCAACAAAAATACGTTTTTTTGAGGGGAAAGATGTCACCAACAAAAATACGTTTTTGAAGGAACTAATGATTTAGCATTAAATGACCCCAAGGGGTTGATATGCTGTAAAACAAAAACCAAACCAAATAAATATAGTTATTGGGGCTCTGATTTATCTTCCCATTAATGCCAAAGAGCTTTGTTTTCTTCTTGCACGTGGAATGGATCTATAACTGATGAACATTTTTGGTAAATATGCTTCTATGCTTTCAATTCCATTTTCACAATTTGTACTATTCTTTTCACAATGCCATTAGATTGTGGGTGGTATCGTGGTGCGTCCTATGGGATTCATCCAATTTGTTTTAACCATGCAGATAAGTTTTTATCACAAAATTCGAGTGCATTGTTGGTAACTATAGTCTAGTACTTCATTCCTTGAAAATATAGTTCGTAGTATTTGCTTTATTGTGCTGGCCTTTTTGTCTTTTACTCTGAAAACTTCTGGCCATCCTAGATATGATTCTGCTAATACTTAGAATAATCCCTTATCTCTGATATATGTATTATCCATGTAGACCCTAACCCATGGCTCTTCTTCCTGGAGCTGTAAGTGAATTTTTTCTTGCTTGAATTTTTTTTATTTACATACATTTTGGGCATCTTCTAACATATTCCTCTATGTCTTTTGAATATTCCGGCCACCAAGCTTGTAACTTCAGTTTTCTTTGTATTGCTGTTATACGTCAATATACGTCATCATGTACTCTTTGTATTGCTGTTATACGTCAATATACGTCATCATGTACTCCTTTTAATACGTCCTTCTCAACATTTGTGGAACTACTATTATAACACCATTGCATATTACGCCATTTTTTTATGGTTAGTTTGTGCTGTATTTCCTTAAAGGGTTGCTCTTCCATCAAACAATTGCTCCAAATATTTTTATTTTATTCTGTTTAATATTGGGTCTTGCTTTGTTTATATTTTATTATTTTAACTCCATTGCATATTACGCCATTTTTTATGGTTAGTTTGTGCTGTATTTCCTTAAAAGGTTGCTCTGCCATCAGACAATTGCTCCAAATATTTTTATTTTATTCTGTTTAATATCGGGTCTTGCTTTGTTTCTATTTTGAATATTTAGAGAAAGAACATTCGTTTCCACCCAGAGTATTTTCTTGTTTTTTTTCTGTTTCATTCTTGAACGGTAATCTTGATAAAACGCCTACATGAGGGTTACCTTTTTACATATACTATGTCAAAATCGAGTGTCATGATTTTTATCGCCCATCTCAAAATCTCTGATGATGTGACTTTTGGCAATTCTTTTCTTGGGTTAAATATGAATTTTAATGATTTGTGGTTTGATTTTAATAAGAATTTTTTTCCTATCAAAAAGTTTTACGCCCTTTCTTTTCTCCATACAATTGCTAGCACTTCTTTTTCAGTATTCAAGTAGTTTCTGTTGATGTTAACCTTCTTGAAATGTACATGATTAGGTGTTTTTCTTGTGATAGAACAGCAACAATCTCCTTTTCACTTGTGTCTGTCGTTAAAATTACTTCTTGTTGCGGATCAAAAACTTTTATTATTGGTTTGTTCCTCAGAATATTCTTTAGCATTTCAAAAGCAAGAATTTGCTTTTGTGTCCAGTCAAATTTTTTGTTTTTTTTTGCGTAATTTTGCAAATGGTTCTATTATGTCACTGTATCTTGTATCTTTATTTACTATAAAAATTAGTGGACCTGAAAAAGATTACCACCATCTTTAAATTTGTTGTTTTTCTCTTTTTTTTTTTTTACTTTTTTCAGCACAGTTTCCAATTATCAAAAAAAAAAGTTTGAAAAAATTTCAATACTTAAATAATATTAGGGGTGCTCAGTTTCTCATACAACATTATAGTAAATCGATCCTCCATTTTGGAACCACTTATGTTAGGGTTGCTTTGTTTTGGGTTTTTTGGGATGAGTTGTTGGTTTTGTTTCTGTCTTTTTCAAGTTTTCTTCAGTTCTTATGATGGCATCTTTCTCGGAAACTCCAAGAATGGCTTTATTCAAAAAGTTTGCAAAGAATTCAGTTGTTGAATATGCACAAGCAAAAAAGTTAATTGCACAGGATCGATTTACTATATAAGGTTGTATGAAAAACTGAGTCCACCCCCAACCCAAATTGTTTAAATGTTGAAATTTTTACAAATTTTTTTGTCACTCGGAAAGTTTGTTTTAATTGATAAGATTTTCACTGAAAAAAGTAAAAAAAAATTAATAATCAACCAATTTACAGGTAGAGGTAAAGAGTGGTTCCAAAATGGAGGACTGATTTACTATAACGTTGCATGAAAAACTGAGAGGGATGGTCATCCTAGATAAAAGGCAGTTCTTTGTAGTGAGGAGTTAAATCATGTTTTGTGAACTAACAATCTGCTGAGGACAGATTTGCCCATG
Organism: Ascarosepion bandense; assembly: GCA_037127315.1. Classification (NCBI taxonomy): domain Eukaryota; kingdom Metazoa; phylum Mollusca; class Cephalopoda; order Sepiida; family Sepiidae; genus Ascarosepion; species Ascarosepion bandense. Next base: position 392,908 of record JBBBDQ010002460.1, on the reverse strand, counting down.
AACTGCAAGTGTGCTTTTGAAATTTAAAAAAAAAAAAAATCAAACAAAAATAAATGATGGTCATCTAATCAAAAATCATATTAAACCCAGACTGTGTTGAGTCTCAAGGAGAGAAATAGAAAAGAGAGAAGAACAGAAAGAGGGGGATGTAGAATAACAAAAAGAGTTTGACACAGAGAGGGAACAGACAGAGGCATCTTAGATAAAGGCAATTGTTTGTAGTGAGCAGTTAAATCCTGTTTCATGACCTAATGATCTGTTGAGGATAAATTTGCCCCTAAACTGCAAGTGACTTTTTGAAATTTAAATCTTTCTTTAATAATTATAATGGTTTTGTAATCAAATAAAATGAGATGATGGTCATCTAATCAAAAATCCTATAAAACCCAGACTGTGTTGAGCATCCAGGAGAGAAACAGAAAAGAGAAGAACAGAGAGAGAGGAACATAGAGTAATGAAAAGAGAGTTTAACACAGAAAGGGAATGGAGGGAGGCATATTAGATAAAGGCAATTGTTTGTAGTGAGGAGTGAAATCATGTTTCATGTCCTAACGATCTGTTGAAGACAAATTTGTCTCTTAATTGCAAGTGACCTTTTGAAATTAAAAATTTGTAATCAAATAAAATTGGATGATGGTCCTCTAATCAAAAATCCTATTACCCTATTAAACCTAGACTGTGTTGAGCATCCAGGAGGGAAACAGAAAAAAAAGAACATAGAGAGGGGGATGCAGAGTAACAAAAAGAGAGTTTGACACAGAGAGGGAATGGAGAGAGCTATTTTAAATAAAGGCTATTGTCATGAGGGGTTAAATCATGTTTTTTGATTTAAGAATCTGTTAAGGACATTTCAGTATTTTTAAGAGGAATGATGTCCCTTTTCTGATAACAATCTGGAAATTGTCATGGGCTCAAAAGTACAGAGTGCAGCATTAAAACACTAGTAAGTGTTTACATTAGTAAGTCTGTATAATTTAAATTGCTCCCCCCCCACGTTAGTTATTGCTATACTACTACTATACTACTACTATTAATAACACTTGTCACTGAACTGTAAGTGACCTTTTGAAGCTAAAATCTTTCTTTAAGAATTATAATGGTTTTGTAATGAAATAAAAATAGATGATGGTCATCTAATCAAAAATCCTACTAAACCCAGACTATGTTGAGCGTCCAGGAAGGAAACAGAAAAGAAAGAAGAACCAAGAGAGGGAATGGAGGAAGCCATCTTAGAAAAAGAAAATTGTTTGTAGTGAGAAATTAAATCATGTTTCATGATCTATTGAGGACATTATCATTTTTTTTTTGAGGGACTATGTCTTTTTTTTCATATCTCTGTGGGAAGGGTCATGGGTTGAAAAGTACAAAATATTTATTAGCAAATCTGTTTAATTACAGAGGTCTTGTTAGTTATTATTATTATTATTAGTAGTAGTAGTATACAAATAAAATGAGTGCATGTTACTAATATTCTCATGCTACTCTTCTGTGTAGTCGCCATTACAATATTTTCTTGTGTGTAATACGATCCCATTTCTCTGAAGCTAAAAACATGGAATGGTCCTGAGTATGACTGTAAACTGCATCCGGCAGCAAGGCCTCTTATTGGGAGGTTGTGAGGAGCATGGAACTACCTCTTAATTGCTGTTGTTCCTAGGTCTACCCAAAGTGGTAGCACCTGTGAGGGTCCTAACTATGAGCAAATAATTGGATAATAATTAATTAATTAACTATCTACTCCAATTAAATAATAATTTAATTGGAGTAGATAGTTCCTACTATCGCCCGGTCTCACACTCCACTCACTTCTTTTGAATAAGTGTAGAGGTGATCGCCTTGTTTCTTGTTTAGGAAGGGGTTCCCGGTTCATCCCCCTTCTCCGGTCTTAGTGTTAGTTCAGCTGGAAGCTCTTTGCAGTTACGGAGTATGGTGGCAACGTCTTTACATTTTGAGGGTACCAGGTTGGCACTTTTCTGGTTGCTGCTTCTGACTGGTAGTTAGGAGCCTGAACTCTTGCATAGCGTCTTGAGAGGCTGCTCTGATCAACAGTTGAATAATACTGGGGTTCTTGTAGTGCCATATCGCGCATGGAAGGGCGTCCCTGCATGAACGTTCGGTGGGCAACCCCGAGGCCACATTATGTTGTAGGCCGCGCCAGTCTCCATCCTTCACAAGTTGCAAACGATTGACCGACTGATCCTATTCTAAGACCTCTCCTTAACTGAATCACTATGGAAAAAAGCAAACATAATAGCAAAACTAAACCAGCTCATTTGAAAACGCCCAAACCGTCTGCATCTCTTTCACTAACATACGCGGCATCTGCACCAACTTCCTCAGCATAGATTCATTCCTCCACAATAACTCACCTGATATATTAGCCCTATGTGAAACTAATCTTAACCCTGCTATCCCCTCATCTGAGTTCTACATTCTTGGCTACCTTCCCCTCTTCAGGAAGGACTCCAATGTTCATATGCATGGGCTTGGTGTCTACGTCAGCGAACACCTTCCCTTAGCTAGGGTGTCATCTTTTGAATCCCCAGATCATTCTTTCATGTGTTTCCGCCTCTCACTTCTCAGTTCGATTAGCTATCTCTTCTTTCTCTACCACTCTCCTTCCTCCCCTGACTGTTCGTTACTTGACATCATTTCTGACAATATCGACAAAGCCATTTCTTCCCATCCCTCTGCCCATGTATTCGTGTTTGGTGACTTTAACGCCCACCACACCAAGTGGCTGGAGAACGCTGTCACCGACCATGCTGGTGTCCACACCATGAACTTTTCAATCACCCAATCCCTTACACAAGTAGTGGACTTCCCCACGCATTTCTCCGACAACCCTAACGGAAGGGACTCACTTCTAGACCTCTGCTTCACTTCCATCCCAGACTCTTGCACTACCAGACAACTCTGCCCACTCGGAAACTCTGACCACACTGTAGTGTCCGTCAATATTTCACTCCACTCCCGCCCGACCCATGAAACCCAGACAAGTAGAATATCCTACTGCTATCAAAGAGCAGACTGGGATTTGTTCCGAGACTTCCTCTGTGACATCCCTTGGAACAACGTTTTTAGTCTTCCCATCGAAGAATGTGCATCCGAGGTCTCCTCCTGGGTTAAGGCTGGCATCGATGCCTTCATCCCTGCTAGGAAATTCCAGCTTAAATCTCATTCGTCTCCATGGTTCTCACCCGCTTGCTCGGCTGCCACTGCCCACCGGAATCATTTCTTCCGACTCTATCGTAACTACGTGTCAGACCAAAACAGGCACCTTTTCACTTCAGCTTGTAATAAGTGTAAAAAGATACTTAACAAAGCTAAGATGTTGTTTGCTGCCAGAATGAAGCAATGCATAGCATGCTCTAAATTCGGTGCCAAAGACTACTGGCGACTCTGTAAAAGAGTACTTAACAAGAGCAAGTCCACAATACCCCCGCTAATCAAGAAATTTGAGGTCTTCACCTCCCCAGCAGATAAGGCTGAATGCTTTGCCCGCAGATTCTCGAACAATTCGAGTCTGGACTCATCTGGAGTTTTTACACCCGACTTCTCACCTAGAACCGAGGCACAACTAAATGATGTCCACATTACACCTTCGCTTGTCTCTAAGATAATCTTAAAACTTGACCCTCACAAAGTGAGTAGTGGTGACGGAATCCCAACCATAGTCTTAAAGAAATGTGCCCCTGAACTCTCCTCTGTCCTTTCTAAGCTCTACAACCTCTGCCTATCTGCTTCCTGCTTTCCTGCCTGTTGGAAATCTTCCTCTGTAGTTCCTATATTTAAAAACACTGGAGAACCCTCTGACCCTGCAAATTACCGCCCTATCAGCCTTCTTCCGATCTTTGGCAAACTGTTTGAAGCCATTATCAACGCTGAGGTGGTTCAGCATCTCATAGCACACAGGCTCCTCTCGGACAAGCAATATGGTTTCCGCTTCACCAGGTCTACTGCTGATATGCTAACGACCATCACCGAGTACATATACCAGGCACTCGACAGGAATGGCGAAGCCAGAACCGTTGCATTGGATATATCTAAGGTGTTCGACAGAGTTTGGCATGCTGGACTTCTATGTAAACTGCGGAGCTATGGTATAACTGGACATTTGTTTGAACTAATCCAGTCATTCCTCTCTAACCGCACAATGAAGGTGGTATTAAACGAACATGCCTCCCAGAACTACCATACAAACGCAGGTGTCCCCCAAGGCTCCGTCTTAGGTCCTACACTCTTCCTGATATACATTAATGATCTCCCTGATTCCATAAGAGCCCAAATAGGTTTGTACGCCGATGACACCACAGTTTACTCTTGCCTCCTACAAAAATCTGGTGTAGGCGTCAAAGCTAACCTCGCAGCCGAGATTGAAAAAGACCTCCAATCCATATTGGACTGGGGTAAGAAATGGCTAGTAAATTTTAATGCTTCTAAAACGAAGCTACTCTCAATTAATCATCATCAACAATCTCACCTACCTCCCATGAGCATGGACCAGGCTTGCCTCCCAGAGAGTAAAACACTATGCCTCCTTGGTCTCACACTTTCAGCGGACCTCAAATGGAATGACTATATCGAATCCATTGCTAAATTCGCTGCTGTGAAAGTCGGTTCTCTGTGTAGGGCCCGGAAGTTTTTTCCGTCTAAATCTATCCTGCAAATATATAAATCTACCATCCGCTTGTGCATTGAATACTGCTGCCATATCTGGTCGGGTGCCCCTGCTATTCTCCTCGGGCTTCTCAATAAGGTTCAGAGGAGGGTCTGTAATGTGATAGATACCGACTTGGCAGACCGCCTGCAGTCTCTCTCCCACCGGTGCGACGTGGCTTCCCTGTGTCTCTTCTATAAATACTTTCACGGCTTCTGAAATCACTGGTGCCCCCTAAATACGAATTTGAACGAGATACTAGATTAGCAACTAGATCCCACCCTTTTACAGTGAAACCGATAAAATGCAACCGCAACTTCTACTCCAACAGTTTTTTTCCTCGCACTTCCCGACTGTGGAATTCCCTTCCACACAATTGCTTCCCCGACGGCTACAATCTCCAGGAGTTTAAATGTAAGGTCAATAGACACCTCCTAACACACTAACCTGCTCCCATTCTATCAAACACTCTTCCTATCTGCCCAACCACCATCCTCGCTATCCTTACTCATCTGTCACCTTCCTCCTGACATTCCCTATGTCTAACCACTCCTTCTCTTTACCTTCCCCTATGTAGCCCCATGCGCAATAGTGGCAGTGGAATGCCTTGCTTGGGGTGAAAAAAAAAATAGTTAATGCCCCACACTGGGGTCAAAACACTATAAAAGTATAAAAATACACTTTTATAGAAATATATATGTAAAAAATAGACTTCTATAGAAAGATATGCATTTTGAAGGAAAAATATTACCAAAGATATATTTTTGAAGAAAAAAATTTTTTCAGTAAAACATTTTTGAATACAAAGCTAGAAGACATTTTCAGTTTTCTAAAATAAAAATAATGAAAACAATTTTCATTAAAATCTGACTAAATCATCCTTCTCACTATAACTGAACATTAAGAAAATACCTTAAATCCCCACCTTTTGGTATTAAATAACCCACAGAGGTGTTGATATGCCGTTAAACAAAACTCAAACTCAATCTCGGTCTCCCTAAAAGAGCAATCAGTGATCATTTGTCGTACAAAGAATTACTAAAGTCCTATAACTGAACATTAAAAAAATACCTTAATTCCCCACCTTTTGGCATTAAATAACCCACAGAGGTGTTGATATACCATTAAACAAAACTCAAACTCAATCTCGGACTCCCTAAAAGAGCAATCAGTGATCATTTGTCGTACAAAGAATCACTAAAGTCCTATAACTGAACATTAAAAAAATACCTTAAATCCCCATCTTTTTGGCATTAAATAACCCACAGAGGTTGGTGTGTCGTTAAACCTAGCTCAAACTCAGATCCATTTACACAAAATAGATTTTTATAGAAATATATACATAAAAATAGACTTTTATAGAAAAAATGTACATTTTTGAAGGAAAAATATTACCAATAATACATTTTTGAAGAAAAATTATTACCATAACACATTTTTGAAGGAAAAAAATATACTTAGCAAAATATTTTTGATTACAAAACGAGAAGACATTTTCAGTTTTCTAAAATAAAAAAGAAAACAAAAAATGAAAATCAAACTAAATCAACCTTTTCACTATAACTGAACATTAAAAAAATATCTTAAAACCCCACCTTTTTGGCATTAAATAACCCACAGTGGTGTTGATATGCTGTTAAACAAAATTCAAACTCAATCTCGTTCTCCCTAAAAGAGCAATCAGTGATCATTCGTCATACAAAAAAAACACTAAAGTCCTATAACCGAACATTAAAAAAAAAGTCAAACTCAAAAACATGGAATAAATTACATCCTTGTGTATAATACAACCTTGTAGTACAGCCATTTCTATATAAGTTAATTTCTAATGGTGTACCATATTATCCATTAAAATCTCAATGTCGTGCATATATTTACATAAAAAATATTTAATTTTTCACGGTATTAAAGAATAGAAATGGACCATATGTTCAGACATTGTGTGCTGCTTCTCATTTCAGTTTCAAAACTTATTTTCAAATTTTGGAGAGAGATGCTTCGCTGTAACATTAATATTATCTAAACATGACAAATTTTGTCTATTCACTTTCATTTTTTTTAATCAATTTTGTGTCTGAGTCAAAAAACATCTAATTATGCTGATTACCCAAAGAATAAATATGGCCACCATATCAAATGTTTTTTGTAAACAACTTATCCACACCTGCCTAATTTACGTTTTATTATATACTAGCATCATACCTGGCATTGCCCGTGCAACTCAGAATATTTTAGTAGAAAGAGAAAATGCCAATGAGAGGAATAGATGAATATCATTTATTGAAAGTTGGAAAGGAAATTTAATTTTAAAGAAAAAAGTTACATTAATGCCATACGAATTACAGACAGTTGATTTCCTGCATGAAATATTTAGCAAAAAGAAAAAAAAAAGCTTTACTTTTTTTTTTCATTTTATTTTCTGAAGTATGAAATATTAAATCTGAAAAAAAAAAAAAGACTTAAATAATTAAATTAATCATTGGCACCTTTTTTTTTACATATTTTGTTTTTGTTTGAAAAAACCCCCTTTTTTTTAATATTTCTTTTGTTGTAAAATTACATGGAAAAATATTCACATTTTTTTGTTGACCAAATGAATTTTTAAAACGTCTGAATTAAAATTTAAATATAAAGGCTCATTTTTTTTTTTTTCAATAAAAAAATATTTTAGTTACTTTTGCCACGTGTGATTTGATTTCTTTGACGTAATTTAGCAACCATCTTATATCTTAGATGTTTTATGGAGCAAATGTAAACAGTCAGCTCCATTGGCCAAAAAGTGCGAAAGGGAAAATTGCTGAACTTAAACTCAAAAAGTATGTCAACCTGGCTTCCCTGTAGATATGTGTCCCGAGAAAATTTGAATGGCATAGATTAAAAAATGTAGGCGTGCATAGGGAACAGTCATACACAGACTCACAGATTGCCTTTTATTTATATAGATTGTGCTAAGTGTATTTACAATCTTGCTCTTTCAAATAAAGATGCTTTTTAAGCTGTGCAAACATTTAAAAAAAAAAAGTACTTTTGTATAATACAACCCCACCTTTTTTTGTTTAAAATTTCTTGTATTATTCACCAGAGGCTTACGGCCATATCACATTGAATACACCGGTTCTCGCTTGATCACTGAAGTTAAGCAACGTTGAGCCTGGTCAGTACTTAGATGGGTGACCGCTTGGGAATACCAGGTGCTGTAAGCATTTAGTTACGGATGTGCATTGTGGTGCAGTGGATATCGGCTTGGAAAGAGAAATCGGTGAGTCAAGTTCGAATTCCAGTTGAATACCCTGCATTCACTTAAGCACTGGTACCCTTGGGAAAGGTATTAATCCAACAATTCCCTCCAGTTATGGGTTAAATAACATAGTAGGACTTGGGGACTCTGCCCTTTAAAACAAATCTTCAATGAATCTTGGTACTCAAAAAAGAAAAAAGTATTACTAGACACAAAACTTATATAAAAACAACAATAAATTGTTGAAAGAAATAGGTATTATCAGCAATAAATAAATAAGATTTAGTTGGCAATAAATGACCTGCGGAGGTTGATATGCCATAAAACAAAAACAACCAACCAAATCCTCTAGCTATGGGTTAAATAACAGAACAGCTTATATTCTATAGCTTTGATCTGGATAAAAGAATTGAATAGCAGGACAGATTGGGTTCTATATCCTTGGTTGGCAACCAGTCTACTAGAAAAAGTAATGACAACCTACTGCAGGAAAATCTTCTGCTTAGTCAGTCTTGGATCAAAAGAGACATGATGGCCTAAGTGTGTATCAGGTATGGCACTTAACTGACTGATCTGGATAAAAGAATTGAATGGCAGAACAGATTGGGTTCTATAGCTTTGGATGGCAACCAGTCTACTGAAGAAAGAAATAACAATCTACTCTGGGGAAAATCTGCCCAGTCAGTCATGTTTTTTTCGAGACATGATTGCCCAAGTGTGTATCATGTTTGGCACTTAACTGAAAAACATCCCAATCCCATTGCTGGATCCATTCTTTTCCTGTTGGCCGTGTGTTTGGTGCAATTGTCGTGGTCGCAAGATGACAGCCTTCGTGCATATGTCCTTAAGCTTTCTAACAATTGTTGCATATAAAAAAGAAATTTTTTAAATCATTTCAATCCAAGCAAGATAATGAAAGTTTCATTGATTTCACAGCATTTCAATTCTTGGTAGGTTATTTAAGGTCAGTTTCACGTGGGCACTCAGTGAGGATTTAATTCCCTATTCAGTAACAATGGTCAACCAGATTAACCTTGTTAATCCTTACTCCATTTTGAAGTGTTTTTAAAAGTTAAAGATTATACAATGAAATCAGATAATGGCTAAACATGAATCAGAAGAAAAAGGAGCATGTTGATGCTTGAGATGAGGTCCTAATAACAGGGAGGCTATATAGAATACATAGGGTGAAGAAAGACCTTAGAATTAACTGGAAATTCATCCACAGACACGTCAAGTTTACACAATCTAAATCTAATCTAATCAAAACTTATTTATAAATGGAACTTTGTGTGCGTGTCTGTGTGTCCATTACCTATAGACTCCAAAATGGCTGAACCAACTTTCTTGAAAATTTACACAGTTGTACTATAAGTGTCTGTGAGTGTTCTTAGCTAAGTTTTGTGTCGAGATACTCCCAATAAATATCGAAAATCAATAATCGAAAAAATCGGGTTATAGAAGGAGTGGTCTAATTTCAATCAAATTTGATACACTTATAGACAAAGACATAAGAAACGACATTCAGAAGTTTCAAGATTGCAGTTCTTACAATAGTGCAAAAAATTTGATATCAATACCAGGAAATCAAATTTGACTTACATCCATTCATTTTTCTTTCAGTCTATGGTTTCGCTTTAACTGGAAACAACTATTGCTTTTTAGTCTTTTTTGCCAGCGTTCAAAGAGTCTGAGCTCCAGGACCATGGATTAGTTTTAAAGCTTTCATTACACCTGAGCAACGCCAGGCTATACTTATACTGCTAGTAAAGAATAAAGATGGGTGTAAGTCAGAAGCTGTACTTGAGCAAAGAGAAATTAAAATACTCCTGGGACTTAAAATGTAAATCCCTCATTTATCCAGGCCAAGAGAAATTAGCAAGGCAATAAAGCCACAAAGATGCAAGGGGTTATTAAGTGTGAAAGAGAAAAAGAAAAAGATTAAAGAGAGAAGAGGAATACAGAAAACAAGATAATGATTGATATTACATTTAAATTTTTGGAGGTCAAAGTTGGCAGGAAAGCAAGAAACCAGAAAGGAATTCTGCGAGAAAGAAGTGCAAATAGAAGAGACTATTATTAGCATAGAACTTAGGGTTAACATCTAGCCATTTCAACTGATGAAACCATGAGGCCAAAAGTACTGTAATTTGATTAATGTCTAAGTACCAAACATGAGTGAGTGAGTTTTGTTTAACGGCATATCAACACCTCTGTGGGTTATTTAATACCAAAAGGTGGGGATTTAAGGTATTTTTTTAATGTTCAGTTATAGGACTTTAGTGATTTTTTGTATGACAAATGATCACTAATTGCTCTTTTAGGGAGACCGAGATTGAGTTTGAGTTTTGTTTAACGGCATATCAACACCTCCGTGGGTTATTTAATGCCAAAAAGGTAGGGTTTTAAGGTATTTTTTTTTAATGTTCGGTTATAGGACTTTAGTGACTTTTTTTGTATGACAAATGATCACTGATTGCTCTTCTAGGGAGACCGAGATTGAGTTTGAGTTTTGTTTAATGGCATATCAACACCTCTGTGGGTTATTTAATACCAAAAGGTGGGGATTTAAGGTATTTTTTTAATGTTCGGTTATAGTAAGAAGGTTGATTTAGTTAGAATAAAAATAAAAACTTTTTTTCATCAATCTTAGAAAACTGAAGATATCTTTTAATTTTGTATTCAAAAATGTATTACTGGTAATAATTTTTTTTTCCTTCAAAAATGTATGATGGCAATAATTTTTTTTTTTTTTAAATATATAATGGTAATTTTTTGTTTTTTCATTAAAAAATACATTGTTGGCAATATTTTTCCTTCAAAAATGTATATTCTTCTATAAAAGTCTATTTTTAAGTATATATTTTTATTAAAGTCCCTTTTTATACTTTCATCGTGTTTTGACCCCAATTTGGGGGTTAACTATTTGTCCATAGATGGGACCCTAACAGGGTGAACCTGGGAGCAACAGCAATTAAGAGGTGGTTCTATATTCCTCACAATGAGAGGCCTTGCTGCTGGATGCAGTTTATCGTCATACCCAGGACTCTACCAAAGAGGAAAGCTTCTTAGAACAATTACTATAAAAACATTTACTAAAAAAAAAAAAAAAAAAAAATGGAAGGAAACTATATTACAGTGGAGGAAATGTGGCTGAAACCAAAATGCCACATCAGAACCAATAACATGACAGATTCTTTTTCTATTTTATCAAGAATCTCTAAATCTAATCTAATCTAAACTTATTTATAAATGGAAATCTGTTTGTGTATGTGTGTGTCCGTTACCTATAGACTTCGAAACAGCTGAACCGATTTTCTTGAAAATTTACACAGTTGTACTATAAGCGTCTGCGAGTGTTCTTAACTAGGTTTTGTGTCAAGGTATCCCTGATAAATATCGATAATTGAAAAAAATCGGCTTATAGAAGGAGTGGTCTGATTTTAATCAAATTTGATTCACTCATAGACAAAGTCATAAGAAACGATATTCAGAAGTTTCAAGGTTGCAGTTCTTACAATAGTGCTGAGAATTTGATATCACTTGACCAGATACGTCAACAGTATTCAACGGTCAGACAAATGATCTAAACTTATTTATAAATGGAACTTTGTGTCTGTGTGTGTGTGTGTGTGTGTGTCCGTTACCTATAGACTTAAAAAACAGCTGAAACGATTTTCTTGAAAATTTACACAGTTGTACTATAAGCGTCTGCGAGTGTTCTTAGCTAGGTTTTGTGTCAAGGTATCCCCGATAAATATCGATAATCGAAAAAAATCGGCTTATAGAAGGAGTGGTCCGATTTTAATCAAATTTGATTCACTCATAGACAAAATCATAAGAAATGATATTCAGAAGTTTCAAGGTTGCAGTTCTTACAATAGTACAGGAAATCGATAATATATATATATAAAAGACAAGATGTTTGTGTGTGTGTCTGTTTATCTGCCTGTATGTCTGTATTTTGTTTTTTTTTCAGCCCTTTTATTTTAGTTTTTGCTTTGGGTTTGGCTCTAAGTAGGTATAATTGTAGTTCTTAGTCTCAGCCACGAGGACTTATTTAGCCTTCAAAATTCAGTTTACGATGAAAAAAAACTTATTTGATATCGATACTAGGAAATCAAAATTTGACTTACATCCATTCATTTTTCTTTCAGTCTACGGTTTTGCTTTAAGTGGAAACAACTATCGCTTTTTAGTCTTTCATGCCAATGTCCAAAGAGTCTGAGCTCCAGGACCATGGATTAGTTTTAAAGCTTTCATTACAGCCGAGCAACGCCGGCTATATTGCTAGTTTATAAATAAGTTATAAATGAAACATTGTTGTTTTTTAAATTTTAAAAGAAAAGTATTTTGTCTGGGTAAGCTTGTGGGAATGTACATTATTTAAATGGGCAGACAACAATCTTTAACAGCAGGCTGGACTTCAGGGTTGTTGTTTATTTTTTAGATTTAGTACTACCTCATGAGTAAAGAGGGTGGAATGTATAGTTTAAAATCAGGATTTTATATATATATTAGATATATAGATATATTATGTTTACGGCTATATCGTGTTGAATACACCTGTTCCCGTCCGATCATGGAAGTTAAGCAACATCGAGCCTGGTCAGTAATTAAATGGTTGACCATTTGGGAATACCAGGTGCTGTAAACGTAAAGACCAAGAATGGTACACTAGTCCTCCAGGTTTGGGGGTTGGGTGAAGGGCTAACAACCTTGCCCCGTAAAAAAAACAGATTGTTACAAAAACAGCAATAAAAGGTTGCTGCCCTATGCACCATCTGGGTGTGATGGATAAATGATGATGATGATGAAGGTATATTATAGTTTAGAAAACAAATTAAGTATTGTGTGGGTCATTTATTTTGGTAAAATAATTTTAAAGTTATATTGGAGCATAAGCTATCAATGAAACATTGTAATTAATTCAATTTTAAAGATTATATATTTTAATCATTTCACCCCAGGTAAGGCAAGACTACCACTAGTGCACAGGGGTTTACAGTGAGAGAAAAGACTGGGTATGGAGGAGATATTCAAAGGATAAGGGATTCAAGAAAACAGAAGATGGGAATTGATGTTGCATTTAAATTTTTGGAGATTGTAGCTATCAGGGAAGAGAAAAGACTGGGTACAGAGGGAATTGAGGAAAGGATAAAAGATGAATGAGATTCATGAAGATGGAAGATGGGAATTGATGTTGCATTTAAATTTTTGGAGATTGTAGCTATCAGGGAAGAGAAAAGACTGGGTACAGAGGGAATTGAGGAAAGGATAAAAGATGAATGAGATTCATGAAGATGGAAGATGGGAATTGATGTTGCATTTAAATTTTTGGAGATTGTAGTTATCAGGGAAATGAGCAAATGAAAAATAGTTCCAAAGGCGGGAAGTGTGAGAAAAGAAACTATTCAAGTAGAAGTGACAGTTACATTTCACTATTCCAACAATAAAAGGTGCCAATCTAGTAGTGTGTTTCAATTCACATGTTTGGGGAACCAGAGAAAAACAGCTCATCAGAAAAGTTGCCATGGAAATGCTTGTAGAAATGGCAGAGGGAAGCCACATCATGTCGATGAGAAAGTGTAGATACAAAGTCAGGATAAATTACATTGCAGATTCTTCTTAGAATTTTGTTGAGAACCTTGAGATGAGTAGGAGGAGCACTTGACCAGATACGTCAACAGTATTCAACAGTCAGACAAATGATCTAAACTTATTTATAAATGGAACTTTGTGTGTGTGTGTGTGTGTGTGTGTGTCTGTTACCTATAGACTCCGAAACAGCTGAACCGATTTTTTTGAAAATTTACACAGTTGTACTATAAGTGTCTGCGAGTGTTCTTAGCTAGGTTTTGTGTCGAGGTACCCCCGATAAAAATCGATAATCGAAAAAATTGGCTTATAGAAGGAGTGGTCCGATTTTAATCAAATTTGATTCACTCATAGACAAAGTCATAAGAAACGATATTCAGAAGTTTCAAGGTTGCAGTTCTTACAATAGTGCTGAGAATTTGATATCACTTGACCAGATACGTCAACAGTATTCAACGGTCAGACAAATGATCTAAACTTATTCATAAATGAAACTTTGTTTCTCTGTGTGTGTGTGTGTGTGTGTGTGTGTGTGTGTGTGTGTGTGTGTGTGTCTGTTACCTATAGACTCCGAAACGGCTGAACCAACCAATTTCCTTGAAAATTTACACAGTTGTACTATAAGCGTCTGCGAGCGTTCTTAACTAGGTTTTGTGTCAAGGTACCCCCGATAAATATCGATGATTCACTCATAGACAAAGTCATAAGAAACGATATTCAGAAGTTTAAAGGCTGCAGTTCTTACAATAGTGCTGAGAATTTGATATCGATAGCAGGAAATCAAAATTTGACTTACATCCATTTATTTTTCTTTTAGTCTACAATTTCGCTTTAACTGGAAACAACTATTGCTTTTTAGTCTTTCATGCCAATGTCCAAAGAGTCTGAGCTCCAGGACCATGGATTAGTTTTAAAACTTTCATTACACCCAAGCAACGCTGGGCTATACTGCTAGTAGCTTTATAAACTTGCAAGATGGATTTTTTTTTTTTAATCATTTCACCCCAAGCAAGGCATTCCACTACCACTATTGCGCAGGGGGTTACATAGGGGAAGGTGCTGAGAGAGCGATTAGATATAGGAAATGTCAGAAGGAGGGTGATAGACGCGTAAGGAGGCACATAGGAAGAGTGTTTGAGAGAATGGGTGCGAGTTAGTGTGTTAGGTGTCTATTGACCTTACATTTAAACTCCTGGAGATTGTAACTGTCGGGGAAGCAATCATGTGGAAGGGAATTCCACAGTTGGGAAGTGCGAGAAAAGAAGCTGTTGGAGTAGAAATTGTGGTTACATTTTATTGGTTTCAATGTAAAAGGGTAAGTCCTAGTTGCTAATCTAGTATCTCGTGTAACTTCGTATCAAGGGGGCATCAGTGATCTAAGTTCATCAGAGCAGAAGTCATGAAAGTATTTATAGAAGAGGCACAGGGAAGCCACGTCACGCCAGTGAGAGAGTGACTGAAGCCAGTCTGCCAAGTTGGTATCGATCACATTACAGATTCTCCGTTGTCTGATAAAGAAAACTTCCTGGCCTGACACAGAACCAATTTTCCAGTAAACGCAACTATAGATCCAATATAGTTGTTCCACTTGCAATGAAAATAGCAATAGAGGAGGGAGAATTTAGAAACATTCTACCTGTGGGGAAAGTGGTTGTTGGGTGGAAAACAACCAGAGACTGCTTTAGACTCCAAAGTTGTAGTATTTTAATAGTATTGCCCTTACAAAAGTGCTGATATTTACTCTTCTCCCTTGTTTGAGAGAGATGTGACACAAGGTCTTTTTTAATGTGGGGAACCTGAGCACGTAGGCCCAGGTAAACTGGTCAAATGTTAATCATCCCTTGCTCATGTGCTAGCTGGGTTCAAAACTGGTCTTCATTGGTCATTAGGCTCCCAGCCAAAAGGCATGTGACCATTTTTATTTTTTGACTCGCCAGTTGGCAGGAATGTTTACCCACTCCACCACAAGAGTGAGTTGTGACACAAGGTCAGTTTTTTTTAAGTGGGGAACACAAGTTCTGACGCTTGGTTCAAAGTTCAAATATTTCCCAGCTACTGCTGACACAGCAACTTTTCTTGTTTTCAAGTAAAAAACTGAAATAAATTCATTAAAACAAAGACAACGAAATTTTCAAAATTATTTTTTTCTATTGACTAGACTAAATGAAAAAAAAAAAAAGAAGTCATACAATACTTTCTGGTTTCATTGTTTCTGAAGGTAATTTTTTTCCGTCTCTTCTATTATCAGGTTAAAGTAATGTTATCAGGTCTCCAAGCACTTACCTGCAAAATAAGTAAATATAAGTAGATAAAAAGGAGAAAAGTAATCAAACATTAAAACAATTCACAAGTAATTATTTTCACCAATTAACAAAGACAGGAAAATTGGAGACTTATCGCAGGACAAACATACAATTAATAATTATCCACCAGCCCACCATTTGTAAATAAAGAAAATGAAAATTACAAAGAAACAAATGCCACATCACAGAATTCAATTTTTTAAAATTTCTGAAACACATTCCTTCTGTTTTGTTTTTAATACCTTCTAAAACATTTTTCAAATACATTCTTAAAAGCTATTTAAAAAAAAAAATTTTTTTTTTTAAATTTTTTAAATTTAAAAAAATTTTTTAAATTTAAAAAATTTTTTTAAATTTAAAAAATTTTTTAAATTTAAAAAATTTTTAAATTTAAAAATTTTTTAAATTTAAAAAATTAAAAAAAAAAAATTGATTAAAACAAAGTAGGATGAAAAGTGTGACACGGAGATCCGAAGGCAAATTGTCATGGCAAAGGACGCGTTCCAGAAGCTGAACAAAATACTAACACACAGGAAAATCTCACTAGAAACAAAGAAAAGAGTGCTGGACTGCTACATGATATCAGTTCTTCAATACGGCAGCGAATGCTGGACAATATCATCGAAAATGAGAACAAAACTGGAAGCAGCGGAAATGTAGTCCTACAGAAGGACGCTGCGGATATCATGGACTGAGCATGCAAGCAACGATGAGGTGTTGGAAAGAATGGCAACAAAGGAAATTGATACTGAGCATCAGGAAGAGACAACTGAAGTTCCTGGGACATGCAATGAGGAAGGAGAGCCTGGAGAACCTGATACTGACTGGCCAGATAGAAGGAAAGAGAGACAGAGGAAGGCAGCGGATAACATATTTGCAGGGCCTGATCAGGTGGATGACGGAACGGGGGTTGACAGGAGTAACGGGAACAAACATACTAGGAGCCACAAGGGATAGGGAGACGTGGAGAACCATGATTCCCTATGTCCTGAAAGGACAGGGCACATAGAAGAAGTTCCACCAGTTCAGACCTTTACAGGTAGGACCTACCATGCTATATACACTGCATCAATTCATCCTCATCCCCTTCACATTCCATTAGTAAGGAAGAAGTTCAATTGTTATTTGTAGAAGAGGATGCTTTCTCAATCACTACAATTTTAACCTCTTCATGTCTAAGGTCAACTGTTGTTATCTATCACATTCCATTAGTAAGGGGCACTTCAATGTGGTGTAATGGTTAACAAGCTTGTTTCATTAGAATCATTACCATTAAGTAGTGAGTTTGATTCTTACTGAGTGCCCCATAATTTTGGCTTTGTGCCAAGTCTAAGCAGCGCTTTAAAAAATTAACATATTCCATTAGTAAAGAAGAAGCTCAACTGTTATTTGTAAAAGAGGATGCTTCCTCAATCACTACAATTTTAACCTCTTCATGTCTAAGGTCAACTGTTATTTATCGTACATATTCTCATAATATATATTTCCTCATTTCTTTTCATCCTTAGAACTCCCTTAAACAATAATGCTCTACCTTGAGGGACTCTTGTGCTTTGTATTGTGTGAAAAATAGTATAAAAATATTGTAGCTTGAGCACAAAGTCTATATCTGTGCTTATCCCGACACCTTACAACAGTGTTTCTCAACTGGTGGGCCCAGGTACACTAATTAATGCACCTTGAAAGGTAGCCGGATGCACCCCAAGTTAACAAAATGTAATTCATTAATTATTTTTATATTTAAGAATTTTTTTATTTTTCAAAAGCTAGAGACTCTAGCACATGGCTTCCATGTTGAAGTCAAGTCTTTGTCATTTTATATTTTAAATTGAATTTTAAATGCTTTAATCTTTAAAGAGCGAGTTATCTTTTGCTTTTGTAAAGAAAAGCCCAAAATACCAACTACAGGCCAGTGATCCTGCACATTTATAAATCTACCATCTGCCCGTGCATTGAATACTGCTGCCATATCTGGTCGGGTGCCCCTGCTGTTCTCCTCGGGCTTCTCGATAAGGTTCAGAGGAGGGTCTGTAATGTGATAGATACCGACTTGGCAGACCGCCTGCAGTCTCTCTCCCACCGGTGCGACGTGGCTTCCCTGTGTCTCTTCTATAAATACTTTCACGGCTTCTGCTCCGATGAACTTAGATCACTAGTGCCCCCTAATTACGAATTTGAACGAGATACTAGATTAGCAACTAGATCCCACCCTTTTACAGTGGAACCAATAAAATGCAGCCGTAACTTCTACTCCAACAGTTTCTTTCCTCGCACTTCCCGACTGTGGAATTCTCTTCCAAATGATTGCTTCCCTGACGGCTACAATCTCCAGGAGTTTAAATGTAAAGTCAATAGACACCTCCTAACACACTAACCTGCTCCCATTCTATCAAACACTCTTCCCATCTGCCCAACCCTCATCCTTGGTATCCTTACTCATCTGTCACCTTCCTCCTGACATTCCCTATGTCTAACCACTCCTTCTCTTTACCTTTCCCATATGTAGCCCCATGCGCAATAGTGGCAGTGGAATGCCTTGCTTGGGGTGAGATGATTAAAAAAAAAAAAGAAAAAGTGATACTAAAATCAAACAGGCACAGAAAAGTTGAAATTATTTTCGCTCTTGACTGGACCAAATGAAAAAAGATAGTCACATAAGACTTCATTGTGTCTGAAGGTAATTTTTCATCTTAAAATTTTTATCTTAAAAACTTCCACTTTTTCTTGCTAAATAGTTTTTTCATATACCTTCAAGATATTTTTTAAAAATACATTCTTAAAAGCTATTTGAAAAAACAAAAAAAACCCCAAAAAGATAGCTTCCAATTTTGTTTTGTTAAATACTTTTTCAAATACCCTCAAGATATTTTTTAAAATATATATTCTTAAAAGACATTTATTTTATATATATATATATATATATATATATATATATATATATAAACCCACGACCACCACCCCTTCTCGGCTTATAGCCATGTGCGACACAAAAAATGGATCTGTCTAATTTTCTCTGTATAACTCCACTCTGTTAATAATAATTTAAATGTTCTATGTTCACTGAACATTAAACGTTCATCCTTTGATAATGGCTTATGTAAGCTGAAAGCTCAGACCTGATAAAAAAAATCAACAATTATTGCGATTTCTTGTCATCTTTCCATGACAACACTATCAAGCTAATCAGATCATAATGAATGGATCTTACACAAAATAAATAGACAGAACTTGTCTATAGTATTCAATGAAACCTGTATTAATGAAAAAATGCTGCCAAAATACACACAATATATATATATATATATATATATATATATATATATATATATAACATGCCCTGTGGGCATAGAAGAATCCAAAGGAGTATCCTTTACATATAATGGTAGGATAACTCTCTACGAGAGCTCTAAACATATTTGCATATAAATACATATAGAGCAAATATAAGAAATTTCTTATATATATATATTAGTTTAAAAGCTGTTTTTGTTAAATACCTTTTGAAATACCCTCAAGATATTTCTTTTAAATACACTCTTAAAATCTTGCAAAAAAAATGTTGGGGTCTGAAAATTTTTTCTGGCTTTAAATAACTTGCAAAAGGTTGATAAGCTGTAAAAAAAATAACAAAAAACATCAATCAATCAATACAGGTTTGTCTTAAATGAAATGGCAGAGAGACAAGATTTTAATTTGATTTGTAAAAGGTCATTTTTTTTAAGCATTCACTGCCCCACACACAACATATGTCTGTCTACCTTAGATACTGAAGGTCAAGGTTTGCAGAGCTTAAAATACAACATTATGCTTGACTGCTTCTTCACACACATTATTCTATCATAAATTCCTTTGCAGGCACTGTTAGTCATTAAAAAATAATCATACAATATTTTTTAGGTTGGAGAATGCTCAGAACTTACCCAAAAATAAATTAATGGCTAACATTTGTTATCTGGAAAGCAGAATTTCAATTCAAATTGGTTTGAGTGAGTTTTGTTTAATGGGTTAGTTAATGCCAAAAAAGTGGGTTTTTTTTTTTAATGTTTTGTTATAGTGAGAAGGTTGATTTGGTCAGATTTTGATGAAAAATATTTTTTATTTTATTTTAGAAAACTGAACATGTCTCTTAGTTTTGTTTTCAAAAATGTATTGCTGGTAAAATTCTTTTTCCTTCAAAAATTGTATTATGGCAATATTTTTTTTTCCTTCCTTCAAAAATGTATATTTTTCTATAAAAGTATTTTTATGCATATATTTCTATAAAAGTCTATTTTTATATTTTCATAATGTTTTGACCCTGGTTTAGGGGTTAACTCTCTGCTGGGACCCTAACAGGTGCTACCACTCTGGGTTAGAATGGATCTGGGAACAATAGCAATTAAGAGGTGGTTCCATGCACCTCACAACCATCCAATCAGAGGCCTTGCTTCCAGATGCAGTTGACCATCATATCCAGGACCTCATTTCAAATTGGGTTCATTATATTGACTGTAGGTACCCCGATTATGTTTATCAAATTGGTTTTGAACTTCCCACAATTGATAGATCAAAAGGTCCAGAGTGTTTAAGAGTCATCAAAGAAATAAAAAGATCTTTATTTTATAACTAGCAGTATAGCCTGGCGTGGCTCGGGTGTAATGAAATCTTTAACACTAATTCATGGTCATGGAGCTCAGACTCTTTGGACACTGGCACGAAAGACTAAAAAGCAATAGTTGTTTCCAGTTAAAGCGAAACCGTAGACTGAAAGAAAAATGAATGGATGTAAGTCAAATTTTGATTTCCTGGTATCGATATCAAATTTTCTACACTATTGTAAGAACTGCAACCTCGAAACTTCTGAATATCATTTCTTATGTCTTTGTCTATGAGTGTATCAAATTTGATTAAAATCGGACCACTCCTTTTATAACCCAATTTTTTTTCGATTATCGATTTTTGATATTTATCGGGGGTACCTCAACACAAAACTTAGCTAAGAACACTCGTATGTGCTTATAGTACAACTGTGTAAATTTTCAAGAAAATTGGTTCAGCCGTTTCGGAGTCTATAGGTAACGGAGGCACACGCACACACAGAGAAACAAAGTTCCATTTATAAATAAGCTTAGATTTAGATTTTTTTTAATCATATCACCCCAAGCAAGGTGGTAATGCCACTGATGTGCAGGGGGCTTCATAAGAGTGAGAAGATTAGAAAAGAGAAAACCGGAAACCGCATCCTAAACAGGAAACAAGGGATGAGCCTCTTCACCTGTTCAATAGATGTGGGTGGAGTGTGAACTGGGCAATAGTTTAGTCTATCTACTCCAATTGAAAAAAAAGAAAGAAAAAAAGTGAGAAGATTAGAAAAGAGAAAACCGGAAACCACATCCTAAACAGAAAACAAGGGATGAGCCTCTTCACCTGTTCAACAGATGTGGGTGGAGTGTGAACCAGGCGATAGTTTAGTCTATCTACTCCAATAATGTCTATCTACTCCAATGTTATAAAACAAAGATTTATTAACCATCAAATATTGATTTTCTTTTTTTTTATAAAAATTTCAATTCCATGTGAAAAGTTCATTGGAAAGTTTTTTTTCTGCAGTAAGATGTTTTTAAGTTGAATTTTGGAGAAAGTTTATTGTTATTTGTTTATGTATGTACGAAAAGAAGTAAGCATTTTTCGTTGATTTTTTTGCTTTTTGTTGCTGCTGACTAATTCTAAGAAGAAATGTTAAGCTAAAAGACAAAGTGATAGCAGTGAGATATTTTTGTGTCACCTGCTTTTTGAGAGCCAGGGCAGATAACTCTTGTTCTTCTGTAGCATAAGGAGAAAGTGAGAAAACGCATGTTAGACATTCAACCAAAACTCATGACTCTCAAAGGAGGTAAAACAATATCAACATTTATTTATTAAAATACTTTAATCCAAACAGAAAAATAGGAAGGTAAATCCCAAAAACCTTATCCTAATTAATATTAAAATTTTAATATTAAAAAGTGATACAGGAGGAGAGCTCAATGTAATTAAAATTACAGAGCTAATATAAAATAAATAAATTTTCAATATTCAAAATTGTTGAATGAACATTTCAACATGAAATCCCTAAAAGAGATTTTACATCTCCTCAGCAACCGTACATATTTAAAAATGGAAATAAAAATAAGAATAAAAAAAGAGAGAATGAAAAAAAAAAAGAAAAAAGAAAAAAAAAAATGTGGTTAAGATTTGAGAAATTTATGTCACAAAAAATATTGGAAGCAAATGATGTTTAATTTTAGATTTTAACTTTTAGATAGAGTTGTAAGTTGAGATGTGAAATCTCTCTTAGGGATTTCATCTTGAAATATTCATTCAACAATTTTGAATCTTGAAAATTTATATATAGAGTCGCTGACTGACACTGATTCAGTCGAGTTTCAATCCTGGGTAAAAAGCAATTGGATGTCTAACCGTCCTGATGAGCTGTGATACAGTGAAACAGATCTGTCTGCGGATGATTATATATATATATATATATATATATATATATATATATATATTTTTGTGTATTTAGGCAGCAAATTTTCTTTTAGAAATGTCAGATTAAATAAATTGCAAACGTTGTGTCTGCTTATTTTTAGAAAAAATTGTTAATACTCACAGATAATCTTTCATATATTATAACTGAAATATGTCATAAATGAGCTGTAATTTCTCAAGGTACCCAAGTACTTTCAATCTCCTTCTGAGATCATCTTTTAGGGTGTGAGAAATGAATGATAATAACATTTGTTAATGTTACAGCTCATTTCTGACATCTTTCAATTATAATACATGAAAGATTATCTGTGAGTATGAACGGGTTTTATTAAAAATAAGCAGACAATGTTTGCAATTTATTTAATCTGACATATATATGTTTTAAAAACCCAGAAGAGTGGGGGGGGGTCTTCTGGTTAGTAAACATGAGATGCTATATCTTTTTTTTTGTTTCTCCCCTATATCTGTAAAAAGGTAAAAATGTGAGCCAATTATCTCATAATAAAGGGTTTATTGGTTAATTTAAAAATGTAAGAGTTCTTTTGATTGACTCCAGAAAGTGTATAGGCCTGTGTAAATTCAGATTTATTTAGGATGACTGCTCTATAACACTGTCAGCTCTCTGCCTTCGGGTAGAGGGCGCTCTCTGCTTCCGAGCAGAGAGCACAAACCCTACTACTGAAGGGTAGAACCTCTACTAGGTAAAAATATGGCGGGAATACCCACTATAAAATGACCATGTGTCACATCTGGCCTTGCTGGGAAGGCTAGTAAATACAGCAATCAAAATATGAAGAAATCTGACAACACTGACTCATATCATTGATAACTGCATATTACTGACACTGACCTTTTACCCCAAATTCATAAGAAATTAATTAAATCAACTCTCTTCTTCACTTTTACAAAAATTCACAATGACTTGTGAAATCCTGGTTTTCCCAAATAGAAAAAGGATTAATCATGTGCTTGTTGAAACCAGATTTCACAAGTAGGTGTTAAAATGATTTTTAATCAATGGGTAGGACTTGTAAGACTTGAAAGGACTTAGTGATCCAGTGCGAAAATTCAAAAGGACCTATAAATGACAGCAGTGAAAGAGGGACACACATCTAAAATGTAACTTCAAACTTCATGAGAATTGTCCTTTCCATTTCTTCTTATCTCTTTCAACAATTACTACTATGAACATTTTGTACCAACTCTTGATACCTTAACTTTCCCAATGCAAATTAACTCCTACAACTCATGTTATTCTTTCCTTTTAATAAATTACTAATTTTAACATTCAAAATGTATATTTTATTATTCCACTCTTCTACACTAATCCACACATTCCAACTGACTACCAACCTTCTGATGATAATTTTGCATAAAACCTAACCGCCTCTTCTACTTGAATAGTTTCTTTTCTCTCACTTCCCACTTGTGGAAGTCCATTCCATTTACTTGCTTCCCTGATAGCTACAATCGCTAAAAATTTAAATGCAACGTCAATTGCCATCTTCTGTCTTAAATCCCATTCAGTTTTTATCCTTTCTTCAATACCCACTGTATCCTGTTTTTTTCTATCACTGTAACTCTAATTTTTACCAGTTTATTGTTAATACAAGGTGTCCATAAAGTTTGTGTGTACTTTTAAAAAAATTATAGCTTTATTTGTATTCATGATAGAAATAATTTGTAAAAATGATTAGAAAGAAGTAAATCTATATTTTTTAAGATTTTATTTAAGTTTCCACATGTCCTCCATCATTAGCAATACAAAGGGTAATACGATTTTGCAATTCACGGAAAACATTTGCTAACTGATTTACAGTAATATAGTTTTTATACAGGGTGTCCATAAAGTTCGTGTGCACTTTAAAAGATTTATAACTTTATTTGTATTTGCGATAGAAATTTGTAAAAAATGATTAGAAAAAAAGTCAATCTATGTTTTAAGGTTTTGTTTTTTTTTTTAATCATCTCACCCCAAGCAAGGCATTCCACTGCCACTATTGCGCATGGGGCTACATAGGGGAAGGTAAAGAGAAGGAGTGGATAGACATAGGGAATGTCAGGAGAAAGATGATAGATGAGTAAGGATAGCGAGGATGAGTGTCGGGCAGATGGGAAGAGTGCTTGATAGAATGGGAGCAGGTTAGTGTGTTAGGAGGTGTCTATTGACCTTACATTTAAACTCCTGGAGATTGTAGCCGTCGGGGAAGCAATCGTTTGGAAGAGAATTCCACAGTCGGGAAGTGCGAGGAAAGAAACTGTTGGAGTAGAAGTTACGGCTGCATTTTATCGGTTTCACTGTAAAAGGGTGGGATCTAGTTGCTAATCTAGTATCTCGTGCAAATTCGTATTTAGGGGGCACCAGTGATCTAAGTTCATCGGAGCAGAAGCCGTGAAAGTATTTATAGAAGAGACACAGCGAATTTATTGAAATTTTATTTAAGTTTCCATGTATCCTTCATCATTAGCAATACAAAGGGTAATACGATTTTGCAGTTCACGGAAAACATTTGCCAACTGATTTACAGTAATGCCTGAAATCACATTAGTTATTTTACTTTTCAAATCTTCTAATGGACTAAGTTTGATTTCATACACAATTGTTTTCACATGTCCCCATAAAAAAAAAATCTAATGGAGTCAAATCTGGTGAACGTGGAGGCCAATAAAATGGTCCACTCTTTCTGATCCATCTTTTGGAAATTCCTGATTTAGAAACTGTCTAACACGCAGAGCAAAGTGACAAGGAGTTCGGTCTTGTTGAAACACTGTATTATCTTTCAAGTTTAATTGTTCAAACTCATTTTCATCGATTACTTTCATCGCAAGTACAAAAAGTTATTTGAAAATGTTTTTATAAGTACAAAATTTAATTAAAGAATAAGTGTGTAACTTATGTTACACATTATGATATGGTAATAAAAACGTGAAGCAATTGGTTTTGCTCTCACTTGTCAGGAGATTTAAATTAGAATTAAAATAACGTGTGTCATGGAAAATGAGGCGAAAAAAATTATGAATGCAAAGAGCTAGAGGCTAATAATATCAAACCCCAACAATTCATGCCCTTTGCACAGTAAAGGTTTGCAGGACCCGATATATAAAGCCTCTAGCACCTTAATATGGAATAGAGTGAAATCGGGACACAACAGTTAACCAATCTTCACTAAAATTCACTGCACACTTTCTATTCTTTAAAAGGTGCTCACAAATGGTGGAACCATCAGTATTTGGAACGAGTCCACTTCAAGGCAAGGTGTGGTTCTTATTTTAGTGGGAACACGTTGCTTTATTCTCATGTCAAGATGCCGAGTTGTTCTTCCTATGTAGTCAGCTTTGCAACTACAATTATATCTATAAATTATGGAATTAATTTGGTGGGGAACAAGAACATCCTTGCATCCAGAACATAATATGGGCCGGGTTTGAAATACTATACGTACCTCGGCTGAGAAAAAACAACGATGAACTTCAGATAAAATCTGTCTAGCCAATAAAGTTATAAATTTTTAAACAGACTTTATGAACAACCTGTATATAGTAGTTCTGGTGGAAGAGGGGGGATCAGTTTATTAATAACAATACGAAACCAATCTCCCACTTTATGTCCAGTAAACTTATCTGTTTGTTACTTTAAACTGATACCTTTTTATATCAGTCAGTCAGTTAATTGCCATACGCAATACACGCTTTGGGCGATCATGTCTCGAAAGAGACATGACTGACTGGGCAGAAGATTATCCTGCAGTAGGTATCATTACTTTCTGCAATAGACTGGCTGCCAGTCAAGGCTATAGAACTCAATCTGTTCTATTATTTGACTCATAGCTAGAGTGGGGAAGAACTGTATTATATTATTAAGTAGTAATTAGTGGGGGATCTGTTTATTCTTCATAACAATAGAAAATCGAACCCCCACTTTATGCCCAGTAGAAGCCTTAATCATGTGCCCAACTATTATATTCAGTCAGTCAGTTAAGTGCCCTACGTGATACATGTTTTGGGCGATCATGTCTCTTGAGACATAACTGACTAGGCAGAAAATTTTCCCATCTGCAGTAGACTGGTTGGCAACCAAGACTATAGAATCCAATCTGTCCTGCTATTCAACCCATAGCTGGAGGGAGAGGAGATGGATTAATACCTTTAACCCTGGAATATTAACCAGCAATTAAAGTTACATCACCACTAACCATGGGTATATCATCATCATTCTGCGGCCTCGGCCGCCGAGATTCAAAATCTTATCAGTAGCTGAATACTTGATGCTTCGCTAGGGCTACCAAGGGTGTTTTTATCATGACACCATCACTAGATGGGTTGCCTACCACGGCTTAAGAGAGGCTCATTCACCCTCATTGAGAGAAAGATATCCCACGCCAGTTTCCCAACCTGGTAATTTTTACAACCTCGTGGTAAAAAAAAAAGATATTATACATAAACTACTGCTTGTAGAAAACAGTGATTTTTTAAATTTTTTTTATTATAATGTCGGTAGCAATGCCTATTCCTCTTTGGTCATTAAAGATTTATACATAAACTATTGCTTGTAGAATTGTTTTGATATTTTCAAAATCGGGTATATCATACCCGATTTTGAAAATACCAAAAAAATATTAAATATAAATCTTTATTTGAAATATTTTACAGGCAGACACTTCAAAAGTTATACTTTAATTTATACATTAATAGGAACAGAAAAAAGTAAAAAAATCAGGTATTAAAAAATTTAATTAAATTGTAATTAAAATGGCGTCATTTGCGCTGGGTACTATATATCCATGGTTAGTGTTCTCGGGTGAAGCGTATTTGTGAACAAATGAACAAAATTTCAACTGGATGCAGTTTTAGAAAATGAAAATTTTGTTGAACTATGTTGAAAAATTTCCAAGCTTTCATCCAAGATAAAAAAAAAATGAACTTTAAGCAAAACTGGTGGTGGTGGTGGTGGGTGGGGGGGGTCCCCAAAGAGGTTCTAATTGAAACCCAGGCCAAGATAATATAGGTTAACGAAGAGTATTACTTTTAATTTCTTGGGGGCCATACTTAAAAAAAAAAAAAAAAAAAAGGTGTTATCAGTGGCAGGTGTTTCTATAATGCTATAAGTTTTAATGGAAATAAAGGGCAGGCTTCAAACATTGACACATAAAAAGACTGTGTCAGTTTCATCTTAAACACCTGCTTTGACTGGGATGTCGGGGGGGGGGGTGAAGATAACAAAAATGGAGGATATGATGCTTGGGTTGAAGGCAGTTTTTCTATAAGTAACTAAAGTTAAGAACAGGATGAAAAAAAAAAAATAAATAAGGCTTTCACTTTCCATAGAGCTTACAGCAAGGGAGCAGGCTTTTCAATAATCCACCCTCCTCTTTAGTTTTATGATTCAAAGAAAAATAGGTTATTTAAAAAAAAAAAAAAAAAAAAAAAAAAACTGGGAAAGAGGAGACTTTCTCAGTATTAGCACTCCCCCCTCATACGCCATGAAAATTTGGTTTCAGTTTCAACTGTGCCTGTTCTATGCTATAACTTTCAACACTCGTGATTATCTCCAAAATATGAGTTAAAATGTCTTGGTAAGTATACTATTTACATTATTCGGACTATTGTCCTCATCTTTGTTGCCATTTGTAAGACATTTCGGCCGTTGTACGCTCCATCCTTCCTTCAGATAACATATTTGAAGGGCCTGAGCAGGAGGATGATAGAATGGGGGTTGCGTGGTGTTACAGGAGAAAGCATGCTAAGAATCACCAGGGATAGGAAAACGTGGAAGGCCATAATCGCCTACATCTTGAAAGGACAAAGCATATCGAAGAAGACAGAGACGGATGGACAAGAGATTCAAGAGAAATCTCCCTAGCTAGAGGGAGATGTTTGCTGACGTAAACTCCTAGGCTATGCATGTGGATGCTGAAGTCCTTCCTAAAGAGGGGAGGGTAATCTGGGATCGAGAAATCAGAGGAGGGGATTGAGGAGTTCAGGTTAAGGACACAGATTGTGGGGTTCAGGTTAGTTGTGCAGAGAAAATAACAAAGGGGAGAAGAGATACAATTATACTTTTTCCAGGTCAAGGCAATGAATTGAGTTTGAATTTGAACTCTGCACACAAGGTTTAGCAGCAAAAATAAAAATTTCAAAAATGATCAGAAATAAAAATAAAAATTTAAAAAATTTAAAAATGATTAGCCTATGCCGGAATATTTTGCTTAGTTTCCGAAAAGCATGAGAAGATTGCTCAGAATTCACTACCATATCGAAGATTAGATGTTACAAAACAGTCCAGTGCTCTTTTCATTGTTTCCAAGGATTTTTATCTCTTAATACTTTGCTTAGTTTCTGAAAGGCATCTTTCATTATTCCAGATGTTGGATTTTTGGATTATTTTTGAAATTTTTATTTAGTTACAGTTTTCAGAAAAAATAAAAATTCTTTTTATTGAGACAAAAGAGATAGGGGAGACACAGAGAGGGACAGAGAGAGAGAAAGAGAGGGACAGCAAGAGAGAAAAAGAGAAAACAGAGAAAGGGGGAACAGAGAAAGAGAGAGAGAGAAAGGGGGAACAGAGAGACAGAGAAAGGGGAGGACAGAGAGAGAGAAACAAAGAAGAGAACAGAGAGAGACAGAGAAAGGAGAGGACAGAGAGAGAGAGACAGAGAGAGAGAGAGAGAGGGGAGGACAGAGAGACACAAATGTAGATAAACAGTAAGCATTATACCAGTATTATTATAGTGCTGGTATAATGTATAGGATTTGTTTTTCATTACTGTATCCCTACCCCACAACCGCATATAATAAAGTTTTACCTGACATCGGTTTTTTAGATAATATTTGCACAATTACACAAAGCAACAAACTTTAGATATTCAATTAATTTTCAGGTTTTTGAATTGATACATACAAACTTTCAAGAGCACTTCAAGATGGTATAATGGTTAGTGAGCTTGTCTTGCCAAATCAAAGAAAAAAAATCAGAAAAATTACAATATTTAAACAATTAGAGTAGATAGACTAAACTATCGCCCGGTTCACACTCCACCCATGTCTATTGAACACGTGAATAGGAGCTCATCCCTTGTTTCCTGTTTAAGATGTGGTTTCCAGCTTTCTCTTTTCCAATCTTTTCACTCTTATGTAGCCCCCTGCACATCAGTGGCATTACTGATCAGAGACCTTACTGCTGGAAGGGTAGACATGAAAACAACGGCAAACAAGCGATGGTTCTATGCTCCTTAAAACCTCCAATCTCTCGATCAGAGGCCATGCTGCCGGAAGGGTGGATGTGAAAACAACAGCAAACAAGCGACGGTTCCATGCTCCTTAAAATCTCCAATCTTTCGATCAGAGGACTTGGTGCTGGAAGGGTGGATGTGAAAACAACAGCAAATAAGCGATGGTTCCATGCCCCTAAAAACCTCCAATCTCCCAATCAGAGACCATGCTGTCACTTGTCATTTAATATCATACCCAGGACGCATTTTTCTTTAAGGCTTCCTCAGTGCCAATATATATTGTCCGTCGTATTCTCAGCATCAGTAGAACCATCTTTCACTTTAAGTCTCTTCATCTGTGAGGAAATTGTCCAACATTCACTGTCATATAAGAGATAAGACATGACAAAAAAAAAAGAAAGCTGAATTGCTAAATAAAATTAACCTTTTGCTTAGTTTCTGAAAAGCATGACAAGATTGCTCAGAATTCACTACCATATCGAATATTAGATATTACAGAACAGTCCAGTGCTCTTTTCATTGTTTCCAAGGATTTTTATCTCTTAATACTTTGCTTAGTTTCTGAAAGGCATCTTTCATTATTCCAGATGTTGGATTTTTGCATCACATTCCATCATCTGTCACACAGTTAAGTGCCATACGTGATACACACTTGTGCAATGATGTCTCTTTCAAGTCATGACAGACTAGGCAGAAGATTGCCATTTCTTTTTGCGATAAACTGGCTGCCAACCAAGGCTATAGAATCTAATCTGTCCAGCTATTCAACCCATAGAAGGAGAGATGGATACTATTACCAAAGATATTTGCGTGGAAGTGAATGCAACGAATTCGAATGGAATTTGAGCCCAGCTTTTTTTATTTCTCATTCAAAAAATTTTGACATTCCCAATATGTATTTTGCAACTTTACTAACAACAAAACTATTGCTTATTTATAAAGATTACAAACATCCAAATTTGAAACTTTTTTAAATTTCATTTTGTAAAGCTGAATCCATTCATTATGATAGGGCAGTACAGCATTCTCAGAACTAACCAATAAACTTTTGAAAAATAAAAAATCCTGATATTTTTTTAATCTAACAAAATGACACAAACAACTTTTTAGAACCACATTAGTTATCATTAAGCTAGGACTCCCAAATTGATCATGATACAAGACATGGCAATAAATATAATACTGTATTTATTTTATACTAGCAGCATAGCCCGGCATTGCTCGGGTGTAATGAAAGCTTTAAAACTAATCCATGATCCTGGAGCTCAGACTCTTTGGACGTTGGCACGAAAGACTAAAAAGCAATAGTTGTTTCCAGTTAAAGCGAAACCGTAGACTGAAAGAAAAATGAATGGATGTAAGTCAAATTTTGATTTCCTGGTATCGATATCAAATAAGTTTTTTTCGTCGTAAACTGAATTTTGAAGGCTAAATAAGTCCTCTGAGTAAATGGTATCACGGCTGAGACTAAGAACTACAATTATACCTACTTAGAGCCAAACCCGAAACAATAACTATATATATATATATATATATATATATATATATAAAATCAATTTTATGCACTATTGTAAGAACTGCAACCTTGGAACTTCTGAATATTGTTTCTTATGTCTTTGTTTATGAGTGTATCAAATTTGACTAAAATCGGACCACTCCTTCTATAACCTGATTTTTTTGATTTTCGATATTTATCGGGGGTACCTCGACACAAAACCTAGTTAAGAACACTCGCAGACGCTTATAGTACAACTGTGTAAATTTTCAAGAATATCGGTTCAGCCGTTTTGGAGTTTATAGGTAACCGGCACACACACGCACACACACTCACACACAAAGTTCCATTTATTATACAAGTTTAGATTATAATATAATATAATATAAAACGGTATTTATTTTATCTTACAGTTTTATTCTATTTATAGGCCTGTACACTTATGGACAGACAAACTTTAAGATTTTTATATTAATATTTATATTATATGTAGAATTATCTACATTAATGATCTCCCAGATGTAATAAGATCCCAACTAGGCATATATGCTGATAACATGACAGTTTACATTCACATCGATCAAAAATCTGCTGACGCTGACAAAGCAAACCTCACTGCCAAGCTTGAAAAGAGTCTCCGATCCGTAGCAGACTGGGTTAAAAAATGGCTTGTGAATTTCAATGCTTCTCAAATGAAGCTGCTATCTATTAACCATCACAGACAATCGCTCTTACCCCCATTAGCATGGATCAGGCTAGCCTCCCTGAAAACAAAACACTGCGCCTCCTGGGGTTAACTCTCACGTCAGACCTCAAGTGGAATGACTATATAGAATCTATAGCTAAATCCGCTGCTAAGAAAGTCGGTTCTCTTTGTAGGACCAGGAAGTTTTTTCAGCCTGAAACAATCCTGCACATATATAAATCTACTATCCAGCTGTGCATTGAATACTACTGCCATATCTGGTTGGGTGCCCCTGCTACCCACCTAAATGTCCTTGACAAAATCCAACAGAGAATCTGCAATGTGATCCATCCCGACTTGGCAGCTCAGATACAGTCACTTTCTCACCGGTGCAATGTGGCTTTCTTGTGTCTCTTCAACAAATACTGTCATGGCTTCTGCTCCGATGAACTTAGCTCACTGGTGCCCCCTATATATGAATTTACTCGAGCAACAAGATTAGCAACTAGGTTCCACCTTTTTACTGTGAAACCAATAAATTGTAAAAAAAAAAATTCTACTACAACAGCTTCTTTTCTCGCACTTCCCGCTTGTGGAATTCCCTTCCGTTTACTTGCTTCCCTGACATCGACAATCTCCAAGAATTTAAATGTAAAGTCAATAGTCATCTCCTATCTCACTAACTTGCATCCTCTTTCTCATGCTCCTTTCTCTGTCCACTCCACTCTCATCAGTATTCTCATCCTTCTCTTACCCACTTCCTGACACTCTCTATAACCTGTCACTCTTTCACATAAATTTTCTCTGCAATGTAACCCCCTGCAAAGCAGTGGCAGTAAAATGTCTTGCTTCAGGTGATATGATTATTAAAAAAAAAAAAATTTCTATATTATTATAATGTGATATAAAGTGGGGGATCAATTCTCCATTACAAATAATATATAACCTGATCCCTCACTTCATGGCCAAAATCATCCTTCTCTTACCCACTTCCTGACTCCCCCTATAACCTGTCTCTCTTTCTCATAACTTTCCTTCTATGTAAACCCCTGCAAAACAGTGGCTGTAAATAGCCTTGCATGGAGCGATATGATTATAAAAAAAAATTTTTTATACTATTATAATGTGGATATAAGTGGGTCATCAATTGTACATTAAAAATAATATATAAACTGATCACTCACTTTATGGCCACATTCATCCTTCTCTTACCCACTTCCTGACTCTCCGTATAACTTTCCTCCTATGTAAACCCCTGCAAAACAGTGGCTGTAAATAGCCTTGCATGGAGCGATATGATTATAAAAAAAAAATTTTTATACTATTATAATGTGGATATAAGTGGGTCATCAATTGTACATTAAAAATAATATATAAACTGATCACTCACTTTATGGCCACATTCATCCTTCTCTTACCCACTTCCTGACTCTCCGTATAACTTGTCACTCTTTCTCATAATTTTCTTCCTATGTAAACCCCCTGCAAAACAGTGGCAGTAACATGCTTTGCTTGGGGTGATATGATTATAAAAAAAAAAGAGAGAGAGAGAATTGGAGAGAAGAAATATCATTCTTACGTACATCCTCTGCAGACATTTAAGATGGCAGCTAAGATACTACAACTGCCTATGCAAGTTCAAGTCATACTATCATGTGAGATTTCAGCATTTAGATTTCTGGTTATCAATGAATAATCAATAAAAAAGAGAACCGATCATGTAGACAATTCTCATATACATTCAGGATGCTTGCACATGCGATAAAAAGGGACACCAATTATTTTTAAATTGTAAAAAGCCAATGTTTAGATTGTCATAGTTCTCTTTTTACAAGGGAAAACTAATTCCTAATATTTGTTTGGGGGGGAGTAAATATATTTTTGCTTAGCGGCACATAAATCCATATCGGTTATTCATTCAGGATGCTTGCACATGCGATAAAAAGAGACACCAATTATTTTTAAATTGTAAAAAGCCAATATTTAGATTGTCATAGTTCTCTTTTTACAAGAGAAAACTAATTCCTAATATTTGTTTGGAGAGAGTAAATATATTTTTGCTTAGCGGCACATAAATCCATATCGGTTATTCATTCAGGATGCTTGCACATGCGATAAAAAGGGAGACCAATTATTTTTAAATTGCAAAAAGCCAATGTTTAGATTGTCATAGTTCTCTTTTTACAAGGGAAAATTAATTCCTAATATTTGTTTGGAGAGAGTAAATATATTTTTGCTTAGCGGCACATAAATCCATATCGGTTATTCATTCAGGATGCTTGCACATGCGATAAAAAGGGACACCAATTATTTTTAAATTGCAAAAAGCCAATGTTTAGATTGTCATAGTTCTCTTTTTACAAGGGAAAACTAATTCCTAATATTTGTTTGGAGAGAGTAAATATATTTTTGCTTAGCGGCACATAAATCCAGATCGGTTATTCATTCAGGATGCTTGCAAATGCGATAAAAAGGGAGACCAATTATTTTTAAATTGCAACCAATGTTTAGATTGTCATAGTTCTCTTTTTACAAGGGAAAACTAATTCCTAATATTTGTTTGGAGAGAGTAAATATATTTTTGCTTAGCGGCACATAAATCCATATCGGTTATTCATTCAGGATGCTTGCACATGCGATAAAAAGGGACACCAATTATTTTTAAATTGCAAAAAGCCAATGTTTAGATTGTCATAGTTCTCTTTTTACAAAGGAAAACTAATTCCTAATATTTGTTTGGAAGAGTAAATATATTTTGCTTAGCGGCACATAAATCCATATCGGTTATTCATTCAGGATACTTGCAAATGCGATAAAAAGAGACACCAATTATTTTTAAATTGTAAAAAGCCAATGTTTAGATTGTCATAGTTTCTCTTTTTACAAGGGAAAACTAATTCTAATATTTGTTTGGAAAGTAAATACCATTTTGCTTAGCGGCACATAAATCCATATCGGTTATTCATTCAGGATCTTGCACATGCGATAAAAAGAGACACGAATTATTTTTAAATTGTAAAAAGCCAATGTTTAGATTGTCATAGTTCTCTTTTTACAAAGGAAAACTAATTCTAATATTTGTTTGGAAAGTAAATATATTTTTGCTTAGCGGCACATAAATCCATATCGGTTATTCATTCAGGATACTTGCAAATGCGATAAAAAGAGACACCAATTATTTTTAAATTGTAAGAAGCCAATGTTTAAGGTGTCATAGTTCTCTTTTTACAAGGGGAAAACTAATTCCTAATATTTGTTTGGAGAGAGTAAATATATTTTTGCTTAGCGGCACATAAATCCAATATCGGTTATTCATTCAGGATGCTTGCAAATGCGATAAAAAGAGACACCAATTATTTTTTAAATTGCAAAAAGCCAATATTTAGATTGTCATAGTTCTCTTTTTACAAAGGAAAACTAATTCCTAATATTTGTTTGGAGAGAGTAAATAGATTTTGCTTAGCGGCACATAAATCCATATCAGTTATTCATTCAGGATGCTTGCAAATGCGATAAAAGACACCAATTATTTTTAAATTGCAAAAAGCCAATGTTTAGATTGTCTCGTTCTCTTTTTACAAAGGAAAACTAATTCCTAATATTTGTTTGGAGGAAGTAAATATATTTTTGCTTATCGGCACTAAATCCATATCGGTTATTCATTCAGGATGCTTGCAAATGCGATAAAAAGAGACACCAATTATTTTTAAATTGCAAAAAGCCAATATTTAGATTGTCATAGTTCTCTTTTTACAAGGGAAAACTAATTCCTAATATTTGTTTGGAGAGAGTAAATATATTTTGCTTTGCGGCACATAAATCCATATCGGTTATTCATTCAGGATGCTTGCAAATGCGATAAAAAGGGACACCAATTATTTTAAATTGCAAAAAGCCAATATTTAGATTGTCATAGTTCTCTTTTTACAAGGAAAACTAATTCCTAATATTTGTTTGGAGAGAGTAAATATATTTTTGCTTATCGGCACATAAATCCATATCGGTTATTCATTTCAGGATGCTTGCAAATGCGATAAAAAGAGACACCAATTATTTTTAAATTGCAAAAAGCCAATATTTAGATTGTCATAGTTCTCTTTTTACAAAGGAAAACTAATTCTAATATTTGTTTGGAGAGAGTAAATAGATTTTTGCTTAATAAATCCATATCGGTTATTCATTCAGGATGCTTGCAAATGCGATAAAAAGAGACACCAATTATTTTTAAATTGCAAAAAAGCCAATGTTTAGATTGTCATAGTTCTCTTTTTACAAAGGAAAACTAATTCCTAATATTTGTTTGGAGAGAGTAAATAGATTTTGCTTAGCGGCACATAAATCCATATCGGTTATTCATTCAGGATGCTTGCAAATGCGATAAAAAGAGATACCAATTATTTTTAAATTGCAAAAAGCCAATGTTTAGATTGTCATAGTTCTCTTTTTACAAAGGAAAACCCAATTAATATTTGTTGAAGAGTAAATAGATTTTTGCTTAGCGGCACATAAATCCATATCGGTTATTCATTCAGGATGCTTGCAAATGCGATAAAAGAGACACCAATTATTTTTTAAATTGTAAAAAGCCAATGTTTAGATTGTCATAGTTCTCTTTTTACAAGAGAAAACTAATTCCTAATATTTGTTTGGAAAGTAAATATATTTTTTGCTTAGCGGCACATAAATCC
The DNA here is from genome assembly GCA_037127315.1 of Ascarosepion bandense. Taxonomy (NCBI): domain Eukaryota; kingdom Metazoa; phylum Mollusca; class Cephalopoda; order Sepiida; family Sepiidae; genus Ascarosepion; species Ascarosepion bandense. The sequence continues at coordinate 356,505 of JBBBDQ010002460.1, read as the reverse complement.
ATCGGTTATTCATTCAGGATGCTTGCAAATGCGATAAAAGGGAACACCAATTATTTTTAAATTGTAAAAAGCCAATGTTTAGATTGTCATAGTTCTCTTTTTACAAGAGAAAACTAATTCCTAATATTTGTTTGGAGAGAGTAAATAGATTTTTGCTCAGCGGCATAAATCCATATCGGTTATTCATTCAGGATGCTTGCAAATGCGATAAAAAGAGACACCAATTATTTTTAGAATTGTAAAAAGCCATGTTTAGATTGTCATAGTTCTCTTTTTACAAAGAGAAAACTTAATTCCTAATATTTGTTTGGAGAGAGTAAATATATTTTTGCTTAGCGGCACATAAATCCATCGGTTATTCATTCAGGATGCTTGCAAATGCGATAAAGAGACACCAATTATTTTTAAATTGTAAAAGCCAATATTTAGATTGTCATAGTTCTCTTTTTACAAGAGAAAACTAATTCCTAATATTTGTTTGGAAAGTAAATATATTTTTGCTCAGCGGCACATAAATCCATATCGGTTATTCATTCAGGATGCTTGCACATGCGATAAAGAGGCACCAATTATTTTTAAATTGTAAAAGCCAATGTTTAGATTGTCATAGTTCTCTTTTTACAAGAGAAAACTAATTCCTAATATTTGTTTGGAAAGTAAATAGATTTTTTGCTCAGCGGCACATAAATCCATATCGGTTATTCATTCAGGATGCTTACCAAATGCGATAAAAAGACGCAATTATTTTTAAATTGTAAAAAGCCAATGTTTAGATTGTCATAGTTCTCTTTTTACAAGAGAGAGCTAATTCCTAATATTTGTTTGGAGAGAGTAAATAGATTTTTGCTCAGCGGCACATAAATCCATATCGGTTATTCCATTCAGGATGCTTGCAAATGCGATAAAAAGAGACACCAATTATTTTTAAATTGTAAAAAGCCAATGTTTAGATTGTCATAGTTCTCTTTTTACAAGAGAAAACTAATTCCTAATATTTGTTTGGAGAGAGTAAATATATTTTTGCTTAGCGGCACATAAATCCATCGGTTATTCATTCAGGATGCTTGCAAATGCGATCAAAAGAGACACCAATTATTTTTAAATTGTAAAAAGCCAATATTTAGATTGTCATAGTTCTCTTTTTACAAGAGAAAACTAATTCCTAATATTTGTTTGGAGAGAGTAAATATATTTTTGCTTTGCGGCACATAAATCCATATCGGTTATTCATTCAGGATGCTTGCAAATGTGATAAAAAGGGACACCAATTATTTTTAAATTGCAAAAAGCCAATGTTTAGATTGTCATAGTTCTCTTTTTACAAGGGAAAACTAATTCCTAATATTTGTTTGGAGAGAGTAAATATATTTTTGCTCAGCGGCACATATATCCATATCAGTTAAAAGTAATGTCACTAATAGTTTTTTTTTTTTTTTTTTTAAGCAATGGGGTGTGTAGAATTTAGGTTTAATATTTAACAGTATTTTGCTTTTTGTACCGGCATTGATTTTATTCACCCACGTCTATTGAACAGGTGAAGAGGTTCATCCCTTGTTTCCTGTTTAGGATGTGGTTTCCAGCTTCTCTTTTCCAATCTTTTCACTCTTACGTAGCCCCCTGCACATCAGTGGCATTACCGCCTTGCTCGGGGTGATATAATTAAAAAAAAAAAATCTATTGCAGGATATTTAAAGCCCAAGAATTCCTCCCAAAATCCACCGCTTCCTCTTATCACCTGTGGATTAATTAGCAATGCTTTTATCATGATACTCAGTCAGTCAAGTGCCATACATGATACACGCTTGGGTGATCATGTCTCGAAAGAGACATGACTGACTGTGCAGAAGATTATCCTACAGTAGTTTGTCATTGCTTTCTGTGGTAGAGTGGTTAACAGCTAAGGCTATAGAACCCAATCTGTCCTGCTATTTAACCCATAACTGGAAGGAATAGTAGAATTAATACCTTTCCCAAGGATATTTGCACGTAAGTGAATGCAATGAATTCAGTTGGAATTCGAAATCAGCTCCACAATTTCTCGTTCCGAGCCGATATCCAATGCACCACAACGCACATCCCCAGCCCCATGATACTATTTATCTCAAAAAAATTTTTCTCAATCTGTTCAGATTGTGAGAATTGTTTTTTTAGTTGAATTCCTTGCATTCACTTATACACAAATAACCTTGGGAAATGTATGAATCCAACTCTTCCCTCCAGTTATGGGTTAAATAACAAAACAGATTGGGTTCTATAGCCTTGGCTGGCATCCAGTCTACCGCAGAAAATAATGGCAACCTACTGCAGGATAAACTTTTGCCCAGTCAGTCGTGTCTCTTTCGAGACATGATCGCCCAAGTGTGTATCACGTTTGGCACTCAACTGACTGAATATAATAGTTGGAGACATGATTAAGGCTTCTACTGGGCATAAAATGGAGGATCGTTTTTCTTTTGCTATGAAGTAATAAACTGATCCCCCACTAATTACTATTTATTAATAGAATCCATTTCTTTCCCTTCTAGCTATGAGTCAAATAACAGGACAGATTGGGTTCTATAGCCTTGTCTATCGCAGAAAGTAAGAGCAACCTAGTGCAGGATAATCTTGTGCTTAGTCATGTCTCTTTCGAGACATGATCACCCAAGTGTGTGTCATGCATGGCACTTAAGTGAACTGATATAGGGATGATACATGAGAGAAGGAGGTGGATTCACACCTTTCCCAAGGGTATTTGCATCTTTCATTACACCACCTGCACATTTTTAATGGATATTCATATTTGAGGGGATAGTCTGTTTCCCTTATAATTAAACAGTACATTTGTGTATATCCACTGACATGATATACATTCTGGTGCAGTGAATATCATCTCAGAACGAGAAATCGAGGGAGGCAAGTTCGAATTCCAGTTAAATTCCTTGCATTCACTTACACGCAAATACCCTTGGGAAAGGTATTAATCCGTCTCTTCCCTTCAGTTATGGGTTAAATAACAGGACAGATTGGATTCTGTAGCCTAGGTTGGCAACCAGTCTACTAATAGCAGACTTACTGCGGGATGATCATCTACCCAGTCAGTCATATCTCTTTTGAGACATGATCGTCCAAGCGTGTATCACTGACTAACTGAATATAATTGTTGGAAACATGATTAAGGCTTCTACTGGGCATAAAGTGGGGGATCGGTTTTCTATTATTGTGAAGTAATAAACTGATCCCCCACTAATTATTACTTAATAATAAATACATTTTTCCTCCTCTTGCTATGTGTCAAATAACAGGACAGATTGGGTTATATAACCTTGGTTGGCAACCAGTCTACCACAAAAACTAATAGCAAACTTACTGCGGAATAATCTTCTGCCCAGTCGGTTATGTCTCTTTGGAGACATGATCATCTAAGCGTGTATCACGTATGGCACTTAACTAACTGACTGAATATAATAGTTGGAAGCACAATTAAGGCTTCTACTGGGCATAAAATGGAGGATCGGTTTTCTATTGTTGTGAAGTAATAAACTGATCCCCCACTAATTACTACTAATTACTATTAAAAATTTTTTTGATATTTTCAAAATCAGATATGATACACCCATGGTTAGTAGTGATGTCACTTTAATTAATGGTTAGTGTTCCGGTGTTAAAGGTATTAATCCATCTCCTCTCCCTCCTGCTATGGGTTGAATAGCAGGACAGATTGGATTCTATAGCCTTGGTTGGCCACCAGTCTTCTGCAGAAAGTAATGGCAACCTACGATGAAAAGATTTTCTGCCCAGTCAGTCATGTCTCAAGAGACATGATTGCTCAAGTGTATATCACACATGACAATTAACTGACTGATTGAATATAATAGTTGGACACATGATTAAGGCTTCTACTGGGCATAAAGTGGGGGTCGGTTTTCTATTGTTATGAAGTAATAAACTGAACCCCCACTAATTATTACTTAATAATATAATACATTTTTTTCCTCCTCTAGCTATGAATCAAATAACAGGACAGATTGGGTTATATAGCCTTGGTTGGCAACCAGTTTATCACAAAAACTAATAGCAAACTTACTGCAGGATGATCTGCCCAGTCAGTTATGTCTCTTTCAAGACATGATCGTTCAAGCGTTTATCACATATGGCACTTTATTAACTGACTGACTGGCATGAATACTTGAGAAATACTTGTTAGAGAAATATCTAACTTCCAGCAGGATTTGAACCTGTGACTCTCATATACTGGAGAGAAGCTGCCATTAGATCCGATGTGTCTCACTACTCGACCGTGTGGAAGATTTCATGGTTTGACAAAGTACCCCCTGATTTCTTAGAACATCCGTATCTACTCTGGTTCCTATCCTAACAGACATAAATAAAGACAATATTACAAAATCATATGGAAAGTTACGAAATGGTATTAACTGACATATTTAAATTTATTTGTTTGAATATTATTTTTAACGGATATTTGTATTTGAGTGAATAGTCTGTTTTTTCTATAATTAAACAGTACATTTTAATATCCACTAGTCGGAATATTTGAGAAATCTTGTTAGAAAAATATCTATATTTTTGGCAGGATTTGAATCTGCAACTCCCATATACCAGAACAATATCTGGTATTCCCAAGCAGTCACCCATCTAGGTTGTAACCAAGCTCAACATTGCTTAACTTCAGTGATCATCAAGAATGGCTGGGTAGAAAAAACAGACAACCTCTTCAGGTATTGAACTCAAATCTTTGGGTCAAGTCACTCGATCTAACCAACACTTTTATCTACTGGGTCATGAGTCCTCAAACAGTGGTGAACAAATAACTTAGAGAGTTAAATTAAAGGGAGATAACAAAGACATCCAGAAGTGGCATGACTCATGGAATGAGAACAATATAGGTCAGTGATCGAAATAAAGAGTTTGGTTCAAACTTCTAATCACCAGAAGGTTGGAGCGTGCAATAGCTGAAACGTTCTGAATATGGCAATAAATTTGAGAACAACATTTAAACCCGTGACTTCCATATACCAGAATGAAGCCACTATTAGATTCTGTGTGTCTTACCACTCGACCACAGAAGATTTCATGGCAAACAAAGTTGAATTAAGCCATATAAATACACATTTCCCTGATTTCTTTAAAAGATTAATTTCTATTCTGGTTTGCATTATAATGTAAACAAGCATTATTTTTTAAATAATTAAACAGTACATTTTAATATCCACTGGCCTGAATATAGAATTAGCATATCAGTAGCAGCTTAAGGTGGTGGTTGTAGCAGTAATTGTGTGTGTACTGTACAATATAGTAAAAATAGGTAGGTTTGTTGTTGTATCCCCTGACCTAATAATGAAATTTCTGTCCTCTACACCCTTGGCCATTACTCAGTTGGTCTTTTCTGTTTACAAGGGACAACAGGAGCCATGATTTTTCAGTAATGAAAAAAAAAAAAAAAAAAAATTAAAATTTTCTCTTTCAAAATCTCTCACAAAATAGCGTACAATATTTTGGTTATGGTCTGTGCATAAGCCGCTTAATATAAGATTACAGTAAAGTAGCTTCTATGGACATTACTTTTATAGATATTTTCATAAAATTACACTCTGTATTATCATTATTTTATCATCCAATACCTTTATGTTTGAAGACGTTACTATCATTTGTAGTATGACAAAGTAAGTAAAACAAAGTAAAATTTTTCAAGGAAATCATAATTATCCTTCTGTGGAAATTCCATGGGTTCCGCTAGTTACTAATAATATAAGACATCAAAAGTCATTGTTATGCCAAAACAATGTTATTTATGTCTTTTGGAAATTTGTTTTTTAATAATGTTCATTCTATACAAGGCCTAAGAGCCACTTGAGATAGATTTCCTGAGTGTGTTTGTTATATGAACAGGAAATGGTTAGAGTATAAGGATAAATAGCAAAAAAAAAAAAAATAGTCAACTCAACTTGAATAGGTTTGTAAAATAAATCCCAGATTTTCAATATGAACAATCACAAAAACATTCAATTCTTATATTGATCATACAACTTCCACTCACTCTTGTAGGTTAACTTGTCACACCAATCAAAACAAACAAGACAATAAAAATAAGATCGAAATGCTCCATAGCATTAAGTGTCAAGATTTAATGCATGACTAAAGTTATTCTTATAGGAAAAATGCAATTCATATTAAACAATGTCTACTCAGGATATCACTTGAATTCATTTAAACAAGGATCACCTTGAAATTATATCATTCCCACCCACACCTGAAAAAATACTAGGGTGAACTTGCAATAAATTTTACTCTCACTATAATAAACTAGATTAATGTATACAAATGTTTGGAATTGTTCAAACAAAAGCATTAATTTTGAAAAGTTCCTTCATGATTTTAATCTGGAGGTTTATATGGGAAGTTAAAAAATGTCATAAGAATTTAAGCAAAACCTGAATGGAGACTTATCTAAATATATACAATGTGTGTGTGTGTGTGGGGGGGGGGGGGATTTAGAATCATATTCTGAATTAAAGAAGAGTAAAAAAAATGATGACAAAGGAAGGAAAGGAAGACAAAAAGAGTACAATAAAATCACAAACACAGAGTGGGAGAGAGAAAGAGACAGAGTGGGAGAGAGAGACAGAAAGAGAGAGTGGGAGAGAAAGAGAGAGAGAAAGAGACAGAGTGGGAGAGAGAGACAGAAAGAGAGAATTGGAGAGAGAGAGAGAGAGAGAGCAGAGTGGGAGAGAAAGAAAGACAGAGAGAGGGAGAGAGAAAGAGACAGAGTGGGAGAGGGAGAGAGAAAGAGACAGAGTGGGAGAGGGAGAGAGAAAGAGACAGAGTGGGAGAGGGAGAGAGAAAGAGACAGAGTGGGAGAGGGAGAGAGAAAGAGACAGAGTGGGAGAGACAGACAGACAGAAAGAGAGAGTGGGAGAGAAAGAGAGAGAGAAAGAGACAGAGTGGGAGAGACAGACAGAAAGAGAGAATTGGAGAGAGAGAGAGAGAGAGAGAGAGACAGAGTGGGAGAGAGAGACAAAGTGGGGGAGAGAGAGAAAGAGACAGTGGGAGAGAGAGAGAGACAAAGTGGGAGAGAGACAGAAAGAGAGAGAGGGAGAGAGAGAAAGAAAGAGAAAGAGAGAGTGGGAGAGTGGAAGAGAGAGACAAGTGGGAGAGAGAGACAGAAAGAGAAAAGAAACAGTGGGAGAGAGAGACACAGAAAGAAACAGAATGGGACAGAAAGAGAGAAAGTGACAGAGTAGGAGAGAAAGAAACAAAAAGAAACAGAAAGAGACAAAGTGAGAGAGAGAGAGACAGAAAGAGACAGAGTGAGAGAAAGAGACAGTGAGAGAGAGACAGAAAGAGACAGAGATAAAAAGAGAGTGGGAGAGAGAATGGGAGAGAGACAGAAAGAGCAAAACAGAAAAAGAGAAAGACAGAGAGACAGAGAAAGAGTAGGAGAGAGAGAGACAAAAAGTGACAGAGTGGGAGAGAGAAAGAGACAGAAAAGGAAAGAGAGAGACACAGAAAGAGAGTAAGTGACAGAGTAGCATAGAGAGACAGGAAGAGACGTAGTGGGAGAGAGAGACAGAAAGAGTGAAAATGACAAAGTAGCAAAGAGAGACAAAGAGACAGAGTGAAAGAGAGAGACAGAAAGAGACAGTGGGAGAGAGAGAGAGAGAGACACAAAAAGAGACAGTGAGAGAGAGACAGAGAAAGAGACAGATTGGGAGAGAGAGACAGAGACAGAGAGAGAGAGAGTGAGAGACAAAGAGAGAAAGAATAAATTTTTAAGCAGAATGAAAACAACCATGTAAACCTGCTAAAAAAAAAGATTGTTACATGTGAAGCACAGTTGAGCAAAAGACGAACAAAACTCCTTGTAACACTAAAGATGAACTAAACACAAGGATATGGCAACATTCACTAAACGAGGAGTTCTGTCCAGAAGAGATGCAGGAGTTTCAAAAATTGTCTGTAAGCCGGGGTTGAAGCCAATAGTGATTTTATTGAATAACTTGACACTCTGCTAGTTAAAGATATTTTTTGTGTAATTTTGGTAAATATAACTGTTGCAATGAAATGCCAATGTTACTTTTTGCATAATTTAGATGACAATTTATTCATCGCACTCTTGGCTTTGTACCACGTGAGCTGTGCTTGAATTAACATCCCATTCTGCACCCCATGGCCAACGCCTAAAAGGAAAACCAGCTGAGATAGACAGTGAGATACACAAACAGAACGCAAGAAAGCGACAAGACATGTGGTAGGACAGATAACGGTAAAGACCCAGAAAAGTGAACGGATTGGATTAAACAAAACCATATCAAATTGCCGCGAACCAAATTGGAAAGCTGAAAGTTTATAAAAAAAAAAAAATTTCCACTAAAGAAAAAGCAAGATATTCAGAATTCTTGAGATAAGTCCGTCACAAATACGAATATATTTTACTCTTCATACCAATTTTTTTTATCTTGCACTTATTCCTGATGATCTGTTTCTCTCTACTTTTTAAAGCTAGTAAAATCCTGGATAAATACATTTATAAGACGAGGAGCTGAAATGTTCTTGGCACATCCAAATTCCCTGAATTTAGTCAAAGCAAATGTTTAAGCAATATCTTTCTTCCTGATTTTCAATCCATTCCTATAGTAAAATCATTAGCAATGCATTTACATTATACATATAATAGCCCTTTTCTATCAGCAAAGCTTGTATTCATTCCTGACCACTGACAATACCTTTACATTATACATTGGTCCTGGGCATGACAGTAAACTGCATTCGGCAACAAGGCCCCTGAGTGAGAGGTCGTGAGGAGCATGGAACCCCCCTCCTAATTGCAAGTGAGTATTCTTCTTCTATGTGCCTTGTCCTTTCAGGTGGTAGGCACAACCGGGGGGTTATTTATTTTGTCTTTTTAAACTTGCTAAAGAATGTTCTGTAAATTAGTTTAGCTTCGAAGGCTTCTTTCGATATGAACGGATCGAGATATTATTTAAATTATTTTTTTATTAGAACCTGTTGCAATATCGTTATTTTAAAGAATTTAAGTGTAAAATGTCTCCGATAATTTATTCTACATCCCTTTACCCCGGCCATTGGTCGTTTGCTCTCTCAGTCCCCCCTCCCTCTCTCTCACTCTCTCTCAGTCCCTCTCTTTTTCTGCTCGGTCATGCTAACAATTCAGTTGACTGGCCGCCACTATTGAAATGAGTTGAAATATTTTGGTGTCACTGTTTGCTGGAATTTCTCTCTTGACTTCAGTTCAAAGTTTATCTGTTTTGTAAGTGGCCAGCCATTCTTGTTTTTCCTGTATTTAATGTTAATTTTCTTTTCGCCATTGTTAAATAAGAAACTGTATTTTGCCTCTAACTACTATGGTAAATTTTCCTTTCAGCTGGACAACCAAAGGGTTATTTATTTCGTCTTTTTAAACTTGCTAGAGAAGGTTCTGTAAATTAGTTTAGCTTCGAAGGCTTCTTTCGACTTTAACTAAATTGAAACTTGAAGAAAAAAAAAAAAATCTTTTTTCTTTTTTTTTTCTCAATTGGAGTAGATAGTTTAATCTATCGCCCAGTTCACACTCCACCCTTGTCTATTGAACAGGTGAAGAGGCTCATCCCTTGTTTCCTGTTTAGGATGCGGTTTCCGGTTTTCTCTTTTCCAATCTTTTCACTCCTATGTAGCCCCCTGCACATCAGTGGTTTTACCGCCTTGCTCAGGGTGATATGATTATAAAAAAAAAAGAAAAAAAAAGGCGATCATGGCCTTCCACATCTCCCTTTCCCTGGTGGCTCTTAGCATGCTTTCTCCTGCAACGTCTCGCAGCCCCCGTTCTGTCATTTACCTGCTCAGGCCCTTCAAATATGTTATCCGCTGCTTTCCTCTGTCTCTTTTCTCCTCTATCTGGCCTGTTAGTATCAGGTTCTCCAAGCCTTCCTTCCTCATCACATGTCCCAAGAACTTTAGCTGTCTTTTCCTGGTGCTCAGTATTAATTTCCTTTTCGTTTCCATCCTTTACAAAACCTTATCATTGCTCACATGCTCGATCCATGATATCCGCAACATCCTTCTGTAGAACCACATTTCAGTTGCTTCAAGTTTTTCCTTCATCTTCGAAGATATTGTCCAACATTTACTGCCATATTGAAGAACTGATCTCACATAGCAATCTAGTACTCTCTTCTTTGTTTCTAGTGAAAGTTTCCTGTGTCTTAATACTTTACTCAGCTTCTGGAACGCGTCGTTCATCATCCCAATTCATCTTTGGATCTCTGTGTCGCACTTTCCGTCTTCAGTTAGAACACTTCTCAGATATTTAAATTTTTGTACCTGCTTGATTTTAATATCCCCCACCTGTATTTGGCACTTTGGGCTGCTCTTTTTGCTGATGACCATGTATTTGGTTTTCTTGCAGTTTATTTGTAGTCCCTTTTTAGTCACTCTCTTCAGCTATCTTCTGCAGGGGTCCTGCAGTTTCCTTTCCGTGTCTGCAATCAGCACTGTGTCATCTGTGTATCTTATGTTGTGCAGATTGTGGTCTCCAATTGTTTTTTTTTTTTCATTTCTTTCAGAATGAGTATTACATAAAGAATTTCTTGAGAATAATGATTCCAGATACAAATGACGTTAAGGAGTTGAAATAAGGTTGTTTGTAAAGATGGAATTTGTGATTTGACCGTTTCATATGGCTTAAAAAATGTCTTGGGTAATTGGTCAGATTTCAAAATTTTCTTGGGTCTGCCACACTTGAATCTGTATCAGTCAGTTAAGTGCCATACATGCTTTGGGTAATTATGTCTCGAAAGAGACATGAATGACTGGGCAGAAGATTATTCAGCAGTAGGTTGCCATTGACTTCTGCGGGAGACTATAGCCAAGGTTATAAAACCCAATCTGTTTTGTTATTTGACTCATAGCTAGAAGGGGAAGAAATGTATTATATTATTAAGTAGTAATTAGTGGGGGATCAGTTTATTACTTCATAACAATAGAAAACTGATCCCCCACCTTATACCCAGTAGAATCCTTAATCATGTCTTCAACTATTATATTCAGTCAGTTAAGTGCCATACATGATACACGCTTTAGGTGATCATGTCTTGAAAGAGACATGACTGACTGGGCAGAAGATTATTCTGCAGTAGGTTGCTATTTCTTTCTGCGATGAACTGGTTGCTATTATTTAACCCATAACTGGAGGGAAGAGTTGGATTAATACCTTTACCAAGGGTATTTGTGCATAAGTGAATGCAAGGAATTCAACTGGAATTTGAACTCAGCATCCCAATTTGTCTTTACGAGTTGATATCCACTGCACCACAATGCACATCCATTGAACCTGTAAACTTGCCAAAATCTAATAAGCTATATTTTGGCAGCTGGGTCCTCAAATCTTCTATCGGTGCATAGCTCAAGAACTCTATAGATTTGAAACCATAAAAACAACTAAATTTTTAATTCGGGCTATACTTATTCAACTTGTAAATTTTAACCACCAAATCAGATTTTCACCTGTTTATCTTAATGAGGCTTCTTTGATGACTGACTTTTTCAGGTGATCTATTGTCGGACAACTCCATTGATGAGGACAACAGTGGAAAGGGAAACTCAATTATTGGGCCTCATGGTTTTTGCATACTTTCAGCCTTGTGCCACATCTACGCTTAGAAAATCATTTGGGAACTTTGATGCCCAGGACCCCTGATGCATGAGCCTGATATCGCCTTATCAGAATGGGTGTCATGAGGGGCATATTGAGCTGCATATATATATATTTTTTTTTTACATGACTGCCAGTTAGTTGGCATAATGTCAAAAGAAAACCTGGCTTAATTCTTAAAAAAATAAAAATAAAAATAAAATAAAAGCATTTTGAAAAAGAAAATCAATTTAAATGTCCTTAAAACCTTGAAAGTTCGAGTCATCAGAATCTAAGATTTTATTGTTTATAGACAAGTGAAATTTTGTTGTATTTATTTTTATGGTTGGTTTGCAGTAAAGAAAAAAAAAGATTTTTCATATATATTTGTGGGGGTTGAGTTCTGCTTTCACCGATATCAAATGGGCTTACAATTTATAAATGTTCAAGTAAACGTTGACTTTATACCAGACTAAATAATGGGAAAAGAGAGGAAAAGGGGAGAGAGAGGGAAAGAGAGGAGAATGGGAGAGGAGAGGGGAGAGAGAGAGAGAGAGAGGGGAGAGAGAGAAAGAGAGGAGAGGGGAGAGAGAGAGAAAGAGAGGAGAAGGGGAGAGAGTAAGAGAGGAGAAGGGGAGAGAGGGAAAGGAGACAGAAAAAGGAGGAGAAGGGGAGAAGGAGGCAAGGGAGAAGGAGGAGAGGAGGAAAAAGGGGAGAAGGAAGAGAAAGGAAAAGGGGAGAAGGAAGAGAGAGGAGAAGTGGGAGAGAGGGAAACGGGAGGAGAAGGGAGAGAGAGAGAGAGGGGGGAAAAAGAGGGAACATTTTAATTATGTCTTTTTTAAAATGTCCGTTTCTCTGGCAGTAAATATTTTATTACCCACAGATTTCATCATTTGCAGAAAAAAAAGATTTAGAAGTTATTGGGTTACGAGGTCTTAGTGTATTTACCTTTTCAACTGTTTCTTTACGCACTGGTAAACATCTTTAATCCAGAACACGACTGTGGAATTAATGAGGATAAATTAGTAGCATTCAAAATAATTAGTATCTAAGCGTAACCCATTGTTTAACAAATGATGGCAACCAACAGTGCAGAAAGCATACATATTTACACAGGTAACAATTTTCATGCCTTTCACTCACTTTAACCTCAATATATCTTCTATGTGCCGTGTCACTCCACAATTTCCCGTCCTTTTCTTATCTCTGCTAAACCTTGCCCCACCACCCACTTACTGAAGCTCGCTAGGTACGTTACACATGGCTTTCCTTTTGCCTTTAATATTTCCCGTGAGTATCAACTTTTCCAAGTCCTCTTTCTTATGCCCAAGAAATTTCAAATCCCTCTTTCTGATATTAAGTGTGTTTTTTAGTTTCCATTTTCTCTAAAACTGTCATTGCTCACATGTTCAATACATGGTATTCTCAGCATCTTTCTGTAGAACTACATTTCTGTTTGTTGGGACGCCCGCACCTATTCGGCTATAATGGACTATTCCATTACTATGTAAAGTAATGGTGGCACCTACGTGGGAGAGTGTGCCGAGCAGCCGATCGACAAGTCAGTCGTAGACTTCCGGTGACGACTCGGAAGTACCCATTGCTCATACTACGTCTTACGACGGTTGAGACGATTAACCTCTATTCTTGTATTGGATACTAATAACCTTTGTAAATACTATTTTCATGGAATACAACAATTAACCTATTCTTGTTGTTGAGTTATTTATTCTTACTCATGACATAACACTGTTGCTTCAAGTCTCTTCTTCATCTGTGAAGACATTGTCCAGCATTCACTGCCATATAGGAGGACTGATATTACATAACAGTTCAGTACTTTTTTCCTTGTTTCTCTTGCTTCAAGTCTTTCTTCATCTGTGAGGAGATTGTCCAGCATTCACTGCCATATAGGAGGACTGATATTACATAACAGTTCAGTACTCTTTTCTTTGTTTCTCTTGCTTCAAGTCTCTTCTTCATCTCCCAAGAGATTGTCCAGCATTCACTGCCATATAGGAGGACTGATATTACATAACAGCTCAGTACTCTTTTCTTTCTTTCTGTTGCTTCAAGTCTCTTCTTCATCTGTAAAGAGATTGTCCAGCATTCACTGCCATATAGGAGGACTGATATTACATAACAGTTCAGTACTCTTTTCTTTGTTTCGTTGCTTCGAGTCTCTTCTTCATCTGTGAGGAGATTGTCCAGCATTCACTGCCATACAGGAGGACTGATATTACATAACAGTTCAGTACTCTTTTCTTTGTTTCTGTTGCTTCAAGTCTCTTCTTCATCTCCCAAGAGATTGTCCAGCATTCACTGCCATATTGGCGGACTGATATTACATAACAGTTCAGTACTCTTTTTTTTTTGTTTCTCTTGCTTCAAGTCTCTTCCTCATCTCTGAGAAGATAGTCCACCATTCACTGTCATGCAGGAGGGCTGGTATTATGCAACAGTTCAGCACTTTGTCTTTTTTTTTTAATGAAATTTTTATATTTCTTAAATCTTTGCTTAGCGTTTAAATGGCATCATTTGCTCTTCCAATGAGCTTTCAGATATTAGTATCACACTTTCTGTTCTTTGCTAAAACATTTCCCAAGTATCTAAATTGCTGTATTTGTTTAATTTTTGGAATCTTAGATTAATAATTTGCATGTTGGTTTGTTCCTTTTATTAACAACCAGGCATTCCTTCTCCTTGCTTTGTTTCTCTACTTTTTGTAAAAGTTCTTGTAGTTTTCTTTCTCTGTCTGCTAAAGATATGCTTGCCTATCATCCAGTTCACACTCCTCCCTGATCTTTTAAACAGAAGTAGAGATTTATTATTTTTTCTCCCGTTTAGGATTGGGTTTCTGGTTCCTTCTAAATTTTACTTCAACTCCATAATTCTAACGTCTCTGCCTAATTTCTGAAATGTTATTTACTATTTATATATTGTTTCCATAATAGGAGTAGATAGGTTCACACTCCTCTCTGGTCTTTTAAACAGGAAGAGAGATTTATCGCTTGTTCTTTGTTTAGGATTGTGTTTCTGGTCCCTTCTAAATTTTACTTCAACTCCATAATTCTAACGTCTCCGCCTAATCTCCGAAATGTTATTTACTATTTATATATTGTTTCCATAATAAGAGTAGCTAGGTTCACACTCCTCCCTGGTCCCAAGAACTTCAAGATTTCTCTTTGCTTATGCTAATACAACACCGCACAGTAATTCTTTACCTTCAGTGGATCTTAGAGCTTGAGTGAACAGTCGTGAAACAAAAAAAAGTGTCACCTGCATATCTTATTAAGATTGTAGCCACAAATAATAAAACTTTTTTTTTTTCATATTGTATGAAACTAAGCACTTCTCTCAAAAGGGAAGGCAGTGACAAGCATTAGGACAGTCTAACTCCAGGCATGGACAACTTCTTTGAAAAAAAAAGGGTGCATGAGATACTGTACATCTAAAAGCGGCCCTCATTAATTAAAAGGTATAAGCATCTACCTTGGAAATGAGGAAAATTCAGTTTTTTTCTTCTTTGTTGTCAGTTAGTTAAGTGCCATACGTGATACACACTTGGGCAATCATGTCTCCAAAGAGACATGACTGACTGGGCAGAAGATTATCCCACAGTAGGTTGCCATTACTTTCTGCGGTAAACTGGTTGCCAACGAAGGCTATAGAACCCAATCTGTCCTGTTATTTAACCCATAACTGGAGGGAAGAGATTAATTAATTTCCCAAGGTTATTTGCGTGTAAGTGAATGCAAGGAATTCAACTGGAATTCGAATTCGGATCCCCAATTTGTTGTTCGAAGTCAATATCCAATGCACCACAAAGCACATCTTGCAGTAGATTGCCATTACTTTCTGTGGTAGACTGGTTGCCAACCAAGGCTATAGAACCCAATCTATCCTATTATTTAACTCATAACTGGAGGGAAGAGATGGATTAATATCTTTCCTAAGCATATTTGTGCGTAAGTGAATGCAAGGAATTCAACTGGAATTTGAACTCGGCTCCCCAATTTGTCGTTCCAAGCTGATATCCAATGCACCACAACGCACATCCTAAAAGTAACTGCTATGAACTGTGGAGGGTTACTTTTTTAGTTCTTACGACTACAACTACTAATATATATATATATATATATATGTATGTGTATTTGTGTGTATGTATATATATATATATATATATAACCTAAACTTATTTATAAATGGAACTTTGTCTGTGTGTGTGTGTTACCTATAGACTCCAAAACAGCTGAACCGATTTTCTGGAAAATTTACACAGTTGTACTATTAGCGTCTGTGAGTGTTCTTAGTTAGGTTTTGTGTCGAGGTACCCCTGATAAATATTGAAAATCGATAATTGAAAAAATCAGGTTATAGAAGGAGTGGTCCAATTTTAATCAAATTTGATACACTCATAGACAAAGACATAAGAAATGATATTCAGAAGTTTCAAGGTTGCAGTTCTTACAATAGTGCAGAAAATCGATAATATATATATATATATATATATAAAAAGCAAGATGTTTGTGTGTGTGTCTGTTTACCTGTATTTTTTTCAGCCCTTTTATTTTAGTTTTTGCTTTGGGTTTGGCTCTAAGTAGATATAATTGTAGTTCTTAGTCTCAGCCATGATACCATTTACTCAGAGGACTTATTTAACCTTCAAAATTTACAATGAAAAAAACTTATTTGATATCGATACCAGGAAATCAAAATTTGACTTACATCCATTCATTTTTCTTTCAATCTACGGTTTTGCTTTAAGTGGAAACAACTTTTGCTTTTTAGTCTTTCGTGCCAATGTCCAAAGAGTCTGAGCTTCAGGACCATGGATTAGTTTTAAAGCTTTCATTACACCTGAGCAACGTCGGGTTATACTGCTAGTATATATATATATATATATATTCGTCATCCACATTCCTTTCCAAATAGGTCAAGGATTTACCTAGCAGTTCCAACAGTTTGTGATGCATTGAGAAATTGCATGAAAATTAATTTCAATTTTTCCTCTTTCATGGTGCGTTCATTATTTTTTTTATGCAATCACCTGTAATGAAACTCTTGAGTCAGAATATAACCATTGTTGGCTGTGTGTTGACCCAGGTTCCATGGCTGGTGGAAAAAAAGCTTAAATTTTTTGCCTCTCACTGGTTAACAAGATACAGCACACTTGCTACTTTTAAGTGTTCATGCCTTCCTAAAGGGTATTTCTGTGAACATGAATGCAGTGAAAATCCTTAATATACTAAATGAGAAGAATCAATAAATAAATACCCTCTCCAGAAAAGATTTCACGGATGAAATACTCCAATGAAAATCCTCACTATAATAACAGGTTATAACATAACCTGTTATAACAACATGTATGAAGATACTAAGTATTTTATGGCCCACGTTTTTTTTTTAATCATTTCACCCCAAGCAAGGCAGTACCACCACTGATATGCAGTGGGCTACATAAGAGAGTGAAAGGCATGAGGAGAGTGAAAAGAAAGAACCAATTACCTGGGGTGTCAGAGAAAGGGCAAGAGACGGATGGGAACACAGGTAGAGAGAAAGGAAAAGAGTAAATCATTTATTATACCCTCCTTTCATTCCCAATATTTTAAATCTAAATTTCAAAATGTCCAATAAGAAGTCCTTTTCTGAAGCACCAAATAACTTACTCTATTTTTGGTTTTATTTTTTTCTATAATAAAAATTTATACAATAAAAAGAAATTTAAAATTATATAAAAGTAAAACTGATTTTATTAAAAAGACCTTTAATAAAGATTAGGTCTGTTTATTACTTTCTTTTGAAGGTAGCGTTTTTAAAAAAAAAAATTATTAATATTAAAATTACTGACAACACATATCCTCAAGAAAAAAAAAATGCTATAATGTAGCCAGATGTTTAATAAAATTGCTTTTCTCAAGTCGAATCGAAAAATATTGATTTTTATCATTTTTTAGAAAGAGTCCTACATTCATAAATCAATCTGACTTGATTTTTATTTACAAATATCAACGTTGAAAATGGACTTTAACGGATGTCATTCATAACTGCATATTACAAATTGTTGGGGATGACAGCATCGGTAGTACACAGTGATTAATGAAATACTTTTTTTTTCCTTTTAACATTTAAAGATATTAAAAAGAAATATCTAGAGTTACTGCTTCCATTTTAAATGAACATGGCAAGAAAAGAATGTAAGATGGACTAATAATTGTTTAATAGTTTGATGCTTTATATATATTTTTTATACTGTTACTATTTTTTTTCTTTTTGGTACAATGACTATAACAAATTTAAGCACATATCATTTGCTTTTCTGAGAGAAATGAAACACTGCATTTGGTTCTTGCTTAATTTTTAATTTTCAAAAATATTCTTGGTATATTTTGATTTGTGGAAAAACAGCTGCATTTGTTTTTCATCCAAAACCAATCAAAAGGTTTCCCTCCAAATTCAAGAAGTGAATTTGGAGCCTACCTGTATGCAATGAAAGGGAGCTTTTTAGAATTTATTTTTATCAATCGGAAATTTTAGAGTGTAATCATGTAATCGATAAGATTGCACTGAAAAAAATTAAAAACAACATACTAAATGGTGGGGGTAGTCTCCTTCAGGTCAGCCAAATCATGTTACCTCAATCATTTGTTTGAACTATTTGTATTTGTCTGGATTTTTTTTTTTTTTATCAAATAAAAGATTTCTTAAAACACCAGTTCAAATGAAAAAGAAATGTTATGGCAACCTTGTGATTTGGAAATGCTGTGATTAATTTGCAAGCTTTTATAAAATTTAACGGTTACTAATAAAATTTAAAATATTTGTGAATAAAATAAGAATCCAAGTAAGGAATTGGAAAAAAAAAAAAGGTTAGCATTCAGTAGACAAAATCATAGTTTCTTATCCATCCCTATAGCGGAAAAAAAAATGTAGTCTTATAAATAAATTGAAAATTCAAGAAACTTTTTAAATTCAAATTTTAATGTCAAATTAAGACTTTTTCCACCAAGCCAGGTTTTCTTATGGGGTCTGACTCCCCACTAATTACTACTTAATAATATAATACATTTCTTCCCCCTCTAGCTATGAGTCAAATAACAAGATAGATTGGGTGTTATAGCCTTGGCTGGCAACCAGTCTACCGCAGAAATCAATGGCAACCTACTGCAGGATACATCTTCTGCCCAGTCAGTTATGTCTCTTTTGAGACATGATCGCCCAAAGCGTGTATCACGTATGGCACTTAACGGACATGTCGCTATTGAATGTGACTCGAAGTTGAGGTTTTAAAAGTGAGTTTACAACTGGCAATACCTCGGCACTTACTCTTTTGGGGACACTTCAGAATCAGTCTATTACTTCATGACAATGAAAAGCCGATCCCCCACTTTATGCCCAGTAGAAGCCTTAATAATGTCTGCAACTATTATATTCAGTCAGTCAGTTAAGTGTCATACGTGATACACGCTTTGGGCAATCATGTCTTGAAAGAGACATGACTAACTGGGCAAAAGATTATCTTGCAGTAGGTTGCCATTGTTTTCTGCGGTAGACTGGTTGCTGACCAAGGCTATAGAACCCAACCTGCCCTATTATTTAACCCTTAACTGGAGGGAAGAGATGGATTAATACCTTTCCCAAGGGTATTTGTGCATAAGTGAAGGCAAGGAATCCAACCGGAAGTCAAACTCGGCTTCTCAATTTGTCATTTTGAGTCGATATCCACTGCACCACGACGGACATATGAACAAACTGAAAATAATCCACTCAGAAACACTTTCATAAAATTGTGTCTTATTAGATATTATTAGGACTCTCTGAAATATATATATATATATATATATATATATCACCATAGCATTTTTAGAAAACATTTTTAGGGCTTGGATCAATTTACGATGAATTTCTGTTGCAAACAGAAACTTGTTTGTTTGTTTGTTTTTGAGGCTTAACGACCTATCAATCCTTATGGGATCATTTTAAGGTCATAACCAATGATTTGGGGTAAGGTTATTTATTTTTACAACATTTTTCTTTTCACGATTCATTGGGATTTGTTTTTTAAGAGCAGGGTCCCCAAGTCCTACCCTTGTTATTTAACCCATAACTGGAGGGAATGGACGGATTAATACCTTTCCCAAGGGTACCAGTGCTTAAGTGAATGCAGGGTATTCAATTGGAATTCGAACTCGGCTCACCGATTTCTCATTCCAAGCCGATCGCCACTGCACTACAATGCACACCCGTCACTATACGCTTACAGCACCTGGTATTCCAAAGTGGTCACCCATCTAAGTACTGATCAGGCTCAACGTTGCTTAACTTCAGTGATTGAGCGAGAACCGGTGTATTCAACGTGATAGGCCGTAAGCCCAGAAACTCGTGAAATACCGAACCGAAATAGATGACTATTTACAAGCCACTATAAATTGACTTTCTTCCTAGACAAAATTGTGAGGGCTTATGGCCTATCATGCTGGGAACACCAGCAATTAAGAGGTGGTTCCACACTCCTCACAAACTCCCAATCAGAGGCCTTGCTGCTGGATGCAGTTTACAGTCATACCCAGGACCAACAACTAGTTGTCATGGTTATACTGGTACAAGGCCGATGAAAATCAAGCTCACAACTTAAATTAGTTTGAGTGATCATACACTTGAGTTAATTATTGCCTAACAAAAGGTACTCATGACAGAGCAAATGTTGCTTTCAAGTTTCAGAAAACCTTTTTTTTTATTTAAAAAAAAAAAAAAAAAAAACAATGAAGGAAAGTGTGGTGTGTTCCTTCTACACAGAACGTCATTCAACTGTTAATTACATGACTGCATTAGAGTTACGGGAGACAAAATGTAGTTCGATTTTTTTATGGACTTTCAGATCAAAAAAGATAGGTTTCTTCAATAACTAATTGCTGATTTGAGTTCAGGGGAAAAGCCTTGGGACCTAAAATGAAAATTTACAGAAAGAAAAAGAAAGAGGACAAATGTCCGGGTCAGTTTGAAGCTTCTCTCTTACATTTTAACTTGTCATCTTTGCTGCTTCCATCCCTGACTGTCATTTATAGTCCTTTTTTTTTTTTTTTAAACCTCGCACTGGGTTCCTAAGTCTTTAAGTCTTGTAAGTCACTCCAATCAATTTAACACCTACTTGCGAAATTCGGTTTTGACTTTTTCTTTAAGCACATGGTCAATTCTTTTTCTATTTGGAAAAAAAAAACCAGGATTTCACACATCATTGTCATTTTTTGTAAAAGTGAAGAAGGTTGATTTGAATTCTTAATTTCTCATCCCACTATAAAAGTAAGGTTAGTGAATTGAACACTCAAAGGTGCATCAAAGGCAAAAGAGTTAAAACAACTGTGATACAGAACAAGGAAGCGACAAAGTCTTTAGACAGGAAGCAGCGGAGACGAGACACAAAATTCGGAAAGAAAGAAAAATGCGAGTCAAGAATGAAAAGATTAAAAAAAAATCTGTCCATTTTTGAGAAGACAATAATAAAAATTAAAAAAAAGAAAACAAACTGAGAATCTAGTTATATTGGTAGTGAAACCGATTTGACTTAAATGAATCCAATATGGCGACAAAACAAATAAAAACAGCACTGATGTTTATCACGTTACTGACGAAATGCAAATTTTAAAAAAAATAAATACGTTTCCAAGATCAAATCATCAATTGTGTACGAGAGAGCGACGCACACAAACAGAACGACACACAGAAGAAGAGAGTGCAAATTTACTCAAAGTAAAACAGTTTCGTAATGTTATCAAAGGAATCCACATCGCAGCCATTTTTTTTTCATGGCCTCAGTAAGCAGCCTACTGATACCAAAGTTTTATTTTTATACCGATGGTTGGGAGGCAGCAACAACAACATTTCCCCTCCCCCGCCAAGGTTAATGTTATGCCAACATTTCATGCCTGCTTTAAGCTCCCCGACCCCACCAATTCCATGGCAAAGCAAGAATAGCTGAGTGCAAAGTAAAATAAAGGGGAGGCAACTGGATGTTAGATTCTTGGCTGAGTTATGACTTTGAAGATTGTATTATCTGGTTAATTTAAAAATGTCTCTTGTTGCATACGATGAGACCGAGAAGAGAGAATGTGCGGCTGTTGGTTGGTTTATATAACTATCTTTTATTCAAGACAGATTGGTGAATGAAGATTTGATTTGTTTATTTAGGGGAAGGGTGTTTTTATCTCGTTTCTTTTTTTTTTTTTTTTTTTTTTTTGCAGAGGAAATGGAGAGAAAGATTTATGAGGTCTTCAAGAGAAAAAAGGAGATAGTCTCTAAAATGAAAAATAATGGAGTGATCATTATCTGAAAAAAAGACTGGTAGGGTAAAAAGGGCAAGATAGATAGCTAGATGGATGAATGGATGCGGGGAGAAAAGGAGAGAGAGGGGCAGAAAAGGGACGAGAAAGAAACAGAGAGAGGCTGGAGAAAGAGATGTGGGTGAAAAGGGGAGAGAGAGAGAGGCGAGGGAAAAGGGGAGAGAGAGAGAGGTAGGATAAAAGGGGCGGGAGAGAGAGAGGCAGAAGGAGCGAAAGAGAGAGAGGGGCAGAAGGAGAGAGAGAGAGAGGCAGAAGGAGCGAGAGAGAGAGAGACAGGAGAAAAGGAGAGAGAGAGACAAGTTAAAAGTGTCGAAAGAGAAAAAAGGCGATATATATATATATATATATACGCGAGAGACACAAGAGGGGGTATTTAATTCATTTTTTTACTCAATAATGTAACTAAAAATACCCTTGAAAATTCCACTTTTCTTATTTTAATATTCTGATGAATCTTACTTCAGTTAAAAATTGATTAAACTCTTGGAAAGTTCTACATTTATAAAATATCCATATCGTCTCGTTTTCAGTAACAATCATAAATATTACTACAAAGTACAAATGAAAAACATTAAAAATTGACGAGGTTTTCATTTCACTGAAACAGACAGTAAACACTTTCTGTTTCCTTTCATTTTCTCAATGAAATCAAGTAGCATCTTTGATGATATCTTTTCCGTTTTCCCACTTGATCAAAAGAACAGAATACTAGCAGGGCATAGTGGTCATGCCAACTAAGGGAGGGACAAGTCGAATTAAATAAGACTAGCAGTATAGCCCGGCGTTGCTCGGGTGTAATGAAAGCTTTAAAACTAATCCATGGTCCTGGAGCTCAGACTCTTTGGACGTTGGCACCAAAGACTAAAAAGCAATAGTTGTTTCCAGTTAAAGCGAAACCGTAGACTGAAAGAAAAATGAACGGATGTAAGTCAAATTTTGATTTCCTGGTATCGATATCAAATAAGTTTTTTTCGACGTAAACTGAAATTTGAAGGCTAAATAAGTCTTCTGAGTAAATAGTATCATGGCTGAGACTAAGAACTACAATTATACCTACTTAGAGCCAAACCCGAAGCAAAAACTAAAATAAAAGGGCTGAAAAAAATACAGACATACAGGCAGATAAACAGACACACACACAAACATCTTGCCTTATATATATATATAATCGATTTTCTGCATTATTGTAACAACTGCAACGTTGAAACTTTTGAATATCGTTTCTTATGTCTTTGTTTATGAGTGTATCAAATTTGATTAAAATCGGACCACTCCTTCTATAACCCGATTTTTTCCATTATCGATATTTATTGGGGGTACCTCGACACAAAACCTAGCTAAGAAAACTCGCAGACGCTTATAGTACAACTGTGTAAATTTTCAAGAAAATCGGTTCAGCCGTTTCGGAGTCTGTATGTAACGGGGGGGACACACACACAGACAAAGTTCCATTTATAAATAAGTTTAGATAATTCTACTATACATCAGGAGTCCCAAGCAAAAAGCATGCCTGGCTAAAAGATGTTTTAAAAGTAGAGATTATTCAAGCGCATCAGTACAAAAAACTACATCGGGAATTCGAACTCAGCTCACAAGTTTCTGATTATAAACGTTATATTTTGTGAGTACACCTGTTTGAGCTGATATGCCCTTTATTTGAATATGTCAACTGGCATAGAAATTGGGAAATATTTATTAGCAAAAAATAAAAAATGTAAGATATGCCTCCTGACTATAATGAAACCTATACAATGAAAAGAGGGAATACAGGTTCAATTCCTGTCAGGACGTATAGTGTTTTCCTTAACAAGGAGTTCTCAATAACTGGGCTGATCGACATTAACCTTTTAGTGTGTGTGTGTGTGTGTATGTTCCACCTGTGGACATTTTAAGGCAGCATTTTTTTAAATTCAGACAAGTATTCATTTTGGTTATTCATACTATACATGGAAATGACTAAAATTCAATATATGCTTCGAGATTGCGTTAAAATTATTACCGGTCTGAATACAAAGAAGAGGTAGAAAAAAAGGAGACAAAAAAACAACAAAAATGACGTAAAAGACGAAGGATGGAAAAAAAATCGTGATAGACGAAGGAGGGGAAAAAACGTGATAGACGAAAAAGAAAAAAAGCGAAATAGACGAAAGAAAAAAAAAGCTTTAAAAGAAAAAGGAGAAAAGTCTTAGTCGAAGGAGAAAAAAAATCCGTGTAAAAAACAGGAAAAAAAAAAACCGCGTAAAAGACCGAGGAGAAAAAAAACCGCGTAAAAGACGGAGGAGAAAAAAAAGAAAACCGGCCGTAAAAGACGGAGGACCGAAAAAACCGGCCGTAAAAGACGGAGGAGAAAAAAAACCGCGTAAAAGACCGGAGGAGAAAAAAAACCGCGTAAAAGACCGAGGAGAAAAAAAACCGCGTAAAAGACCGAGGAGAAAAAAAACCGCGTAAAAGACCGAGGAGAAAAAAAACCGCGTAAAAGACCGAGGAGAAAAAAAACCGCGTAAAAGACCGAGGAGAAAAAAAACCGCGTAAAAGACCGAGGAGAAAAAAAACCGCGTAAAAGACCGAGGAGAAAAAAAACCGCGTAAAAGACCGAGGAGAAAAAAAACCGCGTAAAAGACCGAGGAGAAAAAAAACCGCGTAAAAGACCGAGGAGAAAAAAAACCGCGTAAAAGACCGAGGAGAAAAAAAACCGCGTAAAAGACCGAGGAGAAAAAAAACCGCGTAAAAGACCGAGGAGAAAAAAAACCGCGTAAAAGACCGAGGAGAAAAAAAAACCCGTAAAAGACGCGAGAGAAAAAAAGAAGCGTAAAAGACGGGAAAGAAAAAAAAAGAAGCGTAAAAGACGCGAGAGAAAAAAAGAAGCGTAAAAGACGCGAGAGAAAAAAAGAAGCGTAAAAGACGCGAGAGAAAAAAAGAAGCGTAAAAGACGCGAGAGAAAAAAAGAAGCGTAAAAGACGCGAGAGAAAAAAAGAAGCGTAAAAGACAGAGAAAAAAAGAAAAAAAAGCGTAAAAGACGGGAGAGAAAAAAAAGCAAAAGACGGGAGAGAAAAAAAAGCATAAATGATGGGAGAGAAAAAAAATCGTGAAAGACAACAGAGTAAAATGGAAAAGACGAGGAAAAAACGAAAAATAAAAACGAGAGGAGAAAAGTGCAACACAAAAAACAAAAAAAAACAAAACAAAAAAACAAAAAAAAAACAAACAGAAAAAAACAAGGAAACTAGAGAAAAAAACGAGAGAGAAGCAAGAGAGATTTTTATATTTAATCTTTGAGGGACCATTGTTTTACCAGTAGAACATATTTTTAAGACATTTCATCAGACGAGAAAAGCATTAATCTTGTTTATTCTATCAATGATATACACAGAACAGACTAAACAGTCATATATGCTTACACATTATGTTAAATGACAATTTTTGACATTTATTGATGCTATATTTTTTAAAACCTTTGCAACCATGTCTGGGCACCAAAAAGTTAATTTCACCATTTCAAATAATAGGCATGTCAACTCAAACACATGTAGCCACTAAAAATAAGATCTATAGTAATAAGACATTTAGGGTTGTCCATCTTGCATATCTAAATCTAAACTTATTTATAAATGGAACTTTGCGTCTATGTGTCCATTACCTATAGACTCCGAAACGGCTGATCCGATTTTCTTGAAAATTTACACAGTTGTACTATAAGCGCCTGCGAGTGTTCTTAGCTAGGTTTTGTGTCGAGGTACCCCCATTAAATATCGAAAATCAATAATCAAAAAAATTGGGTTATAGAAGGAGTGGTTTGATTTTAATCAAATTTGATACACTCATAGACAAAGACATTAGAAATGATATTCAGAAGTTTCAAGTTTGCAGTTCTTATAATAGTGCAGAAAATCGATATATATATATAAAAAAGGCAAGATGTTTGTATGTGTGTCTGTTTATCTGCCTGTATGTCTATTTTTTTTAGCCCTTTTATTTTAGTTTTTGCTTCGGGTTTGGCTCTAAGTAGATATAATTGTAGTTCTTAGTCTCAGCCATGATACCATTTACTCAGAAGACTTATTTAGCCTTCAAATTTCAGTTTACAATGAAAAAACTTATTTGTTATTGATAGCAGGAAATCAAAATTTGACTTACATCCATTCATTTTACTTTCAATCTACGGTTTCGCTTGAACTAGAAACAACTATTGCTTTTTAGTCTTTCGTGCCAACGTCCAAAGAGTCTGAGCTCCAGGACCATGGATCAGTTTTAAAGCTTTCATTACACCCGAGCAACACCGGGCTATACTGCTAGTCAATTATAAGGCTGAAAAGTAGTCTACCCTATTTATATAGTTTAGAAGAAATATTCTAAATTCAAACTAATTTCTACCCAAAGTAAGAGACTCCACATTTGCCTGCTACTTAATCCATAGGTAGGGGGAAAATACTCTTGCCTTTTCCAAGGGCATTACTATATCTTGTTGTTCATAATATAATGCAAAAATAAATTGTCTCTGTATTTCTTAAGCTATAAAGAGGGAATAACATCCTTGGGTATAGTACAACCCTATGTTTCTGATTATAAAAACAGGGAATAAGTTACATCCTTGAATATAATACAACCTCATCATACAGTCATGTCTTTTTTCTTTAAGTTGTACCATGTTATCCATTACAATCTCAATGTTGTATGTATATTTCACAATATTAAAAAACAGAAATAAACCAGATTTTTTTTTTAATCATGCTGTAACGCCACTGGCATGCAGGGGGCTATGTAAGAGTGAAAAGATTTGAAAAGAGAAAGCCAGGGAACAAGGGATGAACTGCTTCACCCATTCTATTGAACAGGTGTAGAGGTTCATCCCTTGTTCCTTGTTTAGGATGTGGTTTCCGGCTTTCTCTTTTCCAATATTTTTACTCTTTTCTTTCTTTTTTTCTTTTTTCCATTTGGAGTAGATAGACTAAACTATCGCCCGGTTCACACTCCACACACGTCTATTGAATGGGTGAAGAGGCTCATCCCTTGTTCCCTGTTTAGGATGTGGTTTCCGGCTTTCTCTTTTCCAATATTTTTACTCTTTTCTTTCCTTTTTTTCTTTTTTCCAATTGGAGTAGATAGACTAAACTATCGCCCGGTTCACACTCCACCCACGTCTATTGAACAGGTGAAGAGGCTCATCCCTTGTTCTCTGTTTAGGATGTGGTTTCCGGCTTTCTCTTTTCCAATCTTTTCACTCTTACATAGCCCCCTGCACTTCAGTGGCGTTACTACCTTGCTTGGGGTGATATGATTAAAAAAAAAAAAAATTCAATAGATGTGGGTGGAGTGTAAACCAGGTGATAGTTTAGTCTATCTACTCCAATTAAAGATGGTTAGCCATTGCACATTTCTAATTTCTGTTTCAAAACTCCTTGTCAAATTTTTTGGGGAAAGGTGCTTTGTTGTAACACGAATGTTATCAAATATGAAAGACTAGCAGTATAGCCTGGCATTGCTCAGGTGTAATGAAAGCTTTAAAACTAATCCATGGTCCTGGAGCTCAGACTCAGTCTAAAGAATATTTGTATGAAGTTTGGTGAGAATTGGATAAAAATTGTGGATTTGTATAAAGGACATACAGACAGATAAGCAGACACACACACAAACATCTTGCTTTATATATATATATATATATATATATATATAATCGATTTTCTGCACTATTGTAAGAACTGCAACCTTGAAACTTCTGAATATCGTTTCTTATGTCTTTGTTTATGAGTGTATCAAATTTGATTAAAATTGGATTTTTCGATTATTGATATTTATCGGGGGTACCTTGACACAAAACCTAGCTAAGAACACTCGCAGACGCTTGTAGTACAACTGTGTAAATGTTCAAGAAAATCGGTTCAGCCGTTTCAGAGTCTATAGGTAACAGACACACACACATACACACTGACAAAGTTCCATTTATAAATAAGTTTAGATCTTGTCTATTCACTGTGTTATTTTTTTAAAATTTTGGTGAATTTCCTGTCTTTGAGACTAAAAAATGCTTAATTTGGATGATTCTCAAAGAATAAATGTAACTGACATCAAATCCTTTCAAAATATTTGTCTACATTTCTGAGAGGAGGTATTGAAATTATTTACATTGTTTGGATGGCTGTCATATTCACAACATTGTACATTCCAATCGTCTTCAGGTGACTGGAATTTTGAACTGAACCCTTTATTTCAATTACAGGAGTAGATTGTTCTTGTTCTATGAGTCATGCCACTTCAGGATGTATTAGTTATCTCTATTTAACTCAATCCTTAAATTTTTCATTCACAAAAAAAAAATCAGAAAGTTAAATGGAGATAAGACATCCAGAGCAGACAACAGTCAAAATGTCATGAATATGACATCGAAGAAGCAGACAACAGTCCAAGCAATGTCAAATACCTTTTGTAAACAATTCTTGTCAATACCTGTCTCCTTTGTTTCATTTGTTGTATTGGGTGTATTGACATTTTTGCTATTTGAAATAACAGGATTTTTAATTTTTGCTATTTGAAAAAAGATTTATTTTCGGAGAGGGTGTACCCCCATCTTTAATTTTTGTTCAAATTTTCTTGTATAATGCACAAACAATACAGCAGTGAAAAGTGAATGAAACATGCCATTTGTATTTGAACTCTGCATGCAATCTTCACTTTCTTTGCCGACAACCTATGGTAATCGTAGATCTGTAGCGCAAGATTAAAAAAAAAAAAAAAGTTGACATTATTTACATTGTTCAGACTATTGTCCTCATCTTTACTGCCATGCATATGCCATTTTGGCTGTTGTACGCTCCTGCCTTCTTCAGGTGCTAAGAATTTCAAACTGAACCATTTATAACGATCACTGTCTTCTGGTAGCCATGTAGTTATGTCCCTTTCACAACTCTCTAAGTTATTTGTTCATCACTGCTGTAGCCTGATATTGAACTCACAAATCACTGGAATTAACCAACGTCAATATCCACTGGGCCATGTGCCCTTGAGGACAACAACATGTGAATTTCTGGGACTTATAAACCTAATGTTTCAGTAAACATTTTTTTTACCAGAGTTTATATTGCATTCTTTAAAGCCAATGATTTTTTCTAGCACTCTATATTACTGGTTCCCATATTGCATTTGTTTTTATGCTTGGTTGGCTTAGGAGATTTTTGTGACCTAGCATATGTGCTGATTCCTTAAGTTTACATAGTTTCTGGTGATGTTCTCTACTATTTCAAATACATCCCATAGGAGGCAGTAATCCGCTTTCTCCCTCTAACCATATTTAATACAATATGGGAACCAGTAATATAAAGTGCTAGAGAAAATCATTAGCATCAAAGATTGCAATACGAATTCTGGTAAAAAAAAAAAAAAATGGTTGGTGAGATATTAAGTTTTTAAGTCCAAGAAATTCGTTGTCCTTAAGAACACAAGGCCCAGTGGATGTAGACATTGGTTAATTCCAGTAACTTGACCCAAAAAGTTGTGAGTTCAATATCAGGCTACAGCAGTGGTGAACAAATAACAGAGTTGAGTTAAAGGGAGATAACTATATGGCTACCAGAAGTGGTGTCACACATGGAATGATATACACCAGTGATTATAATAAAGGGTTTGGTTTGAAATTTCTAGCACCTGAAGAAGGTCAGAATGTACAATGGCCGAAATGTCGTAAACATAGCAATAAAGATGATGTAAATAGTGTAAATACTACCTCATCTCAGAAGTATAGTCAGTCAGTTAAGTGCCATACATGAGACACGCTTGGGCGATCATGTCTCAAAAGAGACATGACTGACTGGGCAGAAGATTATCCCGCAGTAGGTTGCCATTACTTTCTGCAGTAGACTGGTTGCCAAGCAAGGCTATAGAACAACAATCTGTCCTGTTATTTAACCCATAACTGGAGGGAATAGACGGATTAATACCTTTCCCCAGGGTATTTGTGTGTAAGTGAATGCAATGAATTCAGCTGGAATTTGCACTCGGCTCCCCGATTTCTCATTCTGAGCTGATATCCAATGCACCAAAACGCACATCCCAGAAGTACAGACAAATATTAAAAAGAGTTTATCAATATTTTGAGATGTAATTTTGTTTAAAATCTGATCAATACAAACCATCTTGAGTCTCACATAGTCAAAATTTGGTCTCATCAAGGCTATTGCCATCAACCATCAAAACCAAAGATTTCAAATTAATTAACGGGAAAAACACAGATGTTGGTGCTAAATGTGTGGTGGTTAGTTCCAAGAATAGAAGCCATAAATCAGATGTCTTGTCAGTTGCAAAATGGCTGTCCACAGACATTTTTAAGAAATTAGAAAAAAAAAAAGGGGAAAGTGAAAACAAGCACTTTCAGAGATCAAAAGATTAGTTTTTCTGTTTTCAAATGCCAAGGAAAAAGCCAGACAAATGAAGAAATTTCTTAAGACTACAATCTCCAGGAGTTTGCTGTTTTTTCGGAAAGGTGTATCCAAGACTATGTAAACACTTGAGGTAGAGAAAGCACATACACATTTTCCTATCAAAGTAACAGTAAAAAAAACAAATACAGTCAGTAGGGGCAAATAGAGCCATACAGATTTGTGTCCATCCTTTTAATAATCTCAACAAAAATTCCCTCCAGAACACACCAGTGAGGTGATTTATTCATTCTTTATGGCTTATCAGCCCTTTGTAGATTATTTACTACTAGAAAATATTTCGAAATTATAAGATTTCTTTTTTAAGATAATAATGGTCTAATGATAATAAGTCTTACTTATTAACCCATAGCTGGGGGAGAAGAGCTATATTCATACCTAATAAAAATTTGATAATGAAATTATGTGTATATAAAGTGGGAGACCAATTCTATATTACAATCTATATATAAACTGATGGGAGTTATGAAATTCATGATTGTTTTCCAAGTGGTTCTTTAATTACTGGCACTGCTTGATATGCTCATCTTCGGTGCTCAAACAAGAACCATTAGCAACAGAATAAAAATGTGATGGTTTGGTAAATTTGATACATTTTTGTTTTTTTTTATATTCAGGCTCCAGACTTTTTGGCTTACTCATGTGAAAATAAATTTTCAGATTATTATTTCTTGTGTTTCTCAATTATATTCTTTAGAAATTGTCGTCCTACAGATTGCATTTAGAGATAGCTAAATAGGAGGCTCTGGATAAAGGTAGTACCTTTGATGTCTGACAATTTTCAGGTGGTTAGCATCATTGGTCCTCAACCATCTAAATCTCTGATGTGATGGCTCCAAGTTGCCAGGCCCTGGTAAACCCTTTCAGCTGGCTTGGCTAAACTCACGTGAGGGGCTAGTGTTAACATGGCATCATCACTGGACAAAAGACCACCTTGAAACAAGCCACTGGCCAGAGAAAAAAAAGTTCCTCAGTTGAACTATAATGGCCATGTGTTCACAACCAAGATGAACCACCTAGTTGGAGCACATCAGCTGTAGTCTAATCTGGAGATGGATGGACTCCGCCAGGTTAAAACACTCAAGACATGCCATATGATGAGCACACCAAGAAAGTGTTGCAGAGACCTATGCTCTGGCAGATGAAAGATGGATGGGATTGATGCACAGCACACCCTGTTAACACTCCAACAATAACTCCTTGGATTAAGGGTAAAAGTTAAATGCGAAACCAATTTTCACTGGTTAGTGGACAGAACCTGTTTTTCTAGACTAGTGTTCCCAGTCAAAAACTTAATTTGGCATTAAAATTTATTGCTTTACTCTCCAAAGTAGATTAAAAGTTTGCAATGAAACTGCCCTTTCAATATAGAAAAAAAGTAATCTGATTCCTTTTACAATCCAAAAGTATGCCATTAAAGATTCACAAGTTACTTAGAATGACCTACAATGACATTATTGAACTCTTTGGGCTTTTGTCAGTGTAGACAGTCCTTTAATTAGCACTTCCAGAGTGGAGCTAAAATGTCTGTCACCCAGATTAAAGATGCTTACAGATTTTTAGAAACTCATTTGGAAAAATATTATCCTTGACTCAAGTCTATATTTCCTCCCCAAAAACGAACATTTGAAAGAAAGAAAAAAAAAATGCATACTTCTTTCAACCATGCACAAAAAACAAATTATTCAAGTATTTCTTTTTATAGAAAATCATTGAGAAAAATCAGATTTGTTATTTTTTTTTTTTATCTCTATGAGATGGAGGTTGTAATCAAACAGAAGAAAGAAACTTGTCGGTACCTCCACTTGATTGCCAAAAAAAAAAAAAAATAAAAAAAAATAAATAAATAAACAGCATATCATGATGTTAAAAAGGCTCAAACTTAATAAAAACAAAGTTTTATCATCAAAATGTTTATGCTGTTATTAAGAGGAAAGACCAAATTTTGTTGTTATTGTTTTTTAAATTTTAAACCTTTTCTAACACATTTGAAATTTTAATTAAAATTTGATTTTTGTTTTCTGTCAGCGATTCATGCTATGTTTACGTAAGGCAACTATTAAGAAAATGGAGTTGGTCAAGTAAAATGATTTTGTGGTGTGTAAATTTTCCCTTGCTCGACCACCGGTCGATGATTTCTTTTTCAAATCTCAAAAGCTGGCTCCAACTTCTTATATTATTTAATGTTGTGATAATCATGCGGAATATATGAACTGATGTCTGTATGGCATCAACATGAAACTGCTTATGCTGGTTAGTGAACAAGACCTTTCTTTCCGTAAGAGGTCGCTAGGAGTTCCACGAGAAACATAGATAAACAGGCTAATGTAATTTTTGTCCAATTTTATATTCATAATTTTACTATACGCGCACGGCCTGTTGTTGAAAAATCCTTGGGTATTATAATAAAGGCTTTAACCTCTTATATTATTTAATACTAGCTGTACCCAGCCAAGCGTTGCTGTGGCTCAGTTTGGTTAAATTGAAAAATTTATTTACTAAACCAATAAAATAAATGGGATATCCATAATTTGTTGAAAACAACAAAAAAATGAAAAGAAAATTTTTTTTTATTAAAAAGGGAAGGGATTTCTGTTGTTTACACCCACCAAAATAAAAATAAAACAAGAAATTTATTTGTTAAAACAACGAAATGGGAATTTTTTTTTTTTTAATCATATCACCCCAAGCAAGGCGGTAACGCCACTGATGTGCAGGGGGCTACGTAATAGTGAGAAGATTGGAAAAGAGAAAGCCGGAAACCACATCCTAAACAGGGAACAAGGGATGAGCCTCTTAACCTGTTCAATAGATGTGGGTGGAATGTGAACCGGGCGATAGTTTAGTCTATCTACTCCAATTGAAAAAACAAAAAAACAAAATGAGAATATTGGAAAAAAAGTGCACTAAATTTGAGAATTGTATATAATTATTTATATAGATCTGTAAAGGCGTCCATACTGAAAATAAAAGTTTTTTGCTTCGGCTCTCATCAGCTCTAATCGAGTTTTAATATTGTAATTTTTTTTATATTAGGCATATAAAAACACACTCGTATTCAATTAAGATGCTACAGTAAAATTTCAAAGCTATTGGTGCAGCCGTTTTCTAGATTAGCGGTTAGTAACAAACAGACAAGTACATTTTTATTTATATAGATTATGATAATCATGGGGAATATATTAAGTGATGTCTGTATGGCATCAACATGAAACCACCTACACTGGTTAGTGAACAAGACCTGTCTTTCCATAAGAGGTCGCTAGGGATTCCGCGAGAAACAGAGAAACAGAGAAACAGGCTAATGTAATTTTTGTCCAATTTTATATTCGTAATTTTACTCTTCAAATATGTCATATTGTTGGCAAATCCTTGATTACAATAAAGGCTTCAACTTCTTATATTATTTAAAATCATAGTATCATTATTTAGTGATGTCTATGTGTGTCTGTGAAATTACCCTCATTGGTTAGTGGACAGGACCAATACGTGGTAGATTGGTGTATCCGAGTGAAGCACACAAGTATAGGTCACATCCAGCTGAATTCATTGCATTCACTTATGTGCAAATACCCTTGGGAAGGGTATTAATCTGTCTATTCCTTCCAGTTATGGGTTAAATAACAGGACAGATTGGGTTCTATAGCCTTGCTTGGCAACCAGTCTACTGTAGAAAGCAATGGCAACCTACTGTGGGATAATCTTCTGCCCAGTCAGTTATGTCTCTTTCGAGACATGATCGCCCAAAGCGTGTATCACGTATGGCACTGAACTCATTGACCTGTAAATAAAAAACGGTGTACAGGTTGTGCAGTGGGTATCGTCATAAAAAACTGCATCAGCAGATAGTATTCAAGTTCCAGGTAAGTACACTGCAGTCACATTTGTATTTTTTGGAAAGGCATGTATCTGTTTGACTTGGAGTGGTAGCACCTGTTAGGGTCCCAGCTATGATCAAATAGTTTAAACCCAAACTGGGGTCAAAACACTATGAAAGTAGTCAACTTTTATAAAAATATATACATAAAAATAAACTTTTATAAAAAAATATTACCAACAATACATATTTTAAGGAAAAAAAATTATTACCAGCAATACATTTTTTTCATACAAAACTAGAAGAAATCTTCAGTTTTCTAAAATAAAAACAAAAAATTTTTCATCAAAATCTGGCTAAATCAACTTTTTCACTATAACCAAACATTAAAAAAAAAAAAAACCTTAAATCCCCACCTTTTTTGGCATTAAATAACCCACAGAGGTGTTGATATGCCATTAAACAAAACTGAAACTCATTTTTCTTTCACTCCCTGTAAATGCTTGCCTCCTAATGGCATTATTGCCTTGATTGGGAAGAAAAGATTTGGCGGACCTGAAGAAAACTACCATCACCTTTAAAATTTTAGAGTAGATAGACTGAACTATCACCCGGTTCACACTCCACCCACGTCTATTGAACAAGTGAAGAGGCTCATCCCTTGTTTCCTGTTTAGGATGCACTTTCCGGTTTTCTCTTTTCTAATCTTCTCACTCTTATGTAGCCCCCTGCACATCAGTGACATTACTGCCTTGCTTGGGATGATACGATTAAAAAAAAAAAAAAAAAAAAAAAAAAAAAAAAAAAATTTTTTTTTTTTCCAATGCAATCTTATCGATTACATCCTAAACTTTCTGACTGACAAAAATAATTTGAAAAAATTTCAATATTTCAACAATATTTGGTGGTGGGGATCAGTTTTTCATACAACATTATAGTAAATTGATACTCTATTTTGGAACTACTTGCCAGTACGATATTACTACCACCTGTAAATTTGTTATCATTTTTTAAAAGTTTTTTTCAATGCAATCTTATCGATTAAACCCGAAACTTTCCGATTGAAAAATTTGTAAAAATTTCCACATTTAAATAATTTTAGAGGGGTGCACAGTTTTTCATACAACGTTATAGTAAATTGATCCTGTGCAATTAACTTTTTTTGCTTGTGCATATTCAACTACTTGATCCTTTACGAAATTTTTGAATAAAGCCATTCTTGGAGTTTCCGAGGAAGATGTCATCGTAAAAACTAAAGAAAACTTGAAAAAGACAAAAACAAGAGCAACAAATCATCCAAAAAAAAAAAAAAAAAAAAAAAAAAAACAAAGTGACCTTTGAGTCACTTTGTGAGTGGTTCCAAAATGGACCATTGATTTACTATAACATTGTATGAGAAAGTGAGCCCCCTGCCAAATTGTTTAAATATTGAAATTAAAAAAAAAACATCTTTTTGATAATCGGAAACTTTATGCAATAACCGATAAGACTGGACTGAAAAAAAAAAAAAAAAAATGAAAAACAATAAATTTAAAGGTGGTGGTAATCTCGTTCAGGGCTGCCAAAGATTTAATCTTGTTTTTTTAAATTCTCTCTCTCTCTCTCTCTATATATATATATATATATGTGTGTGTGTGTGTGTGTGTTCAGTTGATGTGAAGTCAGTTCTTCAATACAGCAGTAAATGCTGGACAATATCATCCAAAAATGATAACAAAACCAGAAGTAGCGGAAATGTGGCTCTACAGAATGATGCTGCGGATATCGTGGACTAAACATGCAAGTAACGATGAGGTGTTGGAAAGAATGGCAACAAAAAGGAAATTGATACTGAGCATCAGAAAAAGACAACTGAAGTTCCTAGGACACGCAATGAGGAAGGAGAGCCTGGAGAACCTGATACTGACTGGCCAGATAGAAGGAAAGAGAGACAGAGGAAGGCAGCGGATAACATATTTGCAGGGCCTGATCAGGTGGTTGACGGAACAGGGGTTGCCAGGAGTAACAGGTGCAAACATACTAAGAGCACATGCAAAAAAACAAAAAAAAAAACAAAAAAATAAAAATACTGATCTGCAAAGATCTAATTTCCTTTATGGTAGTGTGCTGGATGATTTCCTTACAGATGAAGGGGAATTTTCAAGCAACAGATTTGATTCTACATGAATTGAACATGTGAGCCATCAATTAAATATAGCTGTCTTTTACTGACAATTAAAATCTTCCTTGCCATGGCATTTTTAACAAAACATGTTTAAAAATAAGATTGCTGCTCTAATATACATTATGAAATGATTTGTTTGAACATTATTTTTGATTGATACTCATATTTAAGTAGATATTCTGTTTTATATTACGAAGATTAACGAAACTGGTTATAAACAACCGACAATTTGAAATGATTTGTTTTAACATTATTTTTAATCGATACTCGTATTTAAGTAGATATTCTGTTTATAATCAAACAGTATATATATTTATTTCTACCGGCCTGATTATTTACGATAAATTTTTGTTACAAAAATGTGTGTCATTTGGCAGGATTTGAACCTGCGACCCCTATCCATACAGAGGAAACCACCATGTGATGAAAATTGTGTTGTAGGCTTAAATTGACTTCGTTTAGACTGATTGTCATTCGTGGTTGAGAGGTCTAAGACGTGCAGGATCCCATGATGGCTTCCCCTATGTGGATAGGAGTCGCAGGTCCGAATCCTGCCAAACGACACACATTTTCATAATGAAAATTTATCGTAAATAATCAGGCCGGTAGAAATAAATATATAATACTGTTTGATTATAAACAGAATATCTACTTAAATACGAGTATCGATAAAAAATAATGTTCAAACAAATAATTTCAAATTGTCAGTTGTTTATAACCAAGTTTCGTTAATCTTCATTACATTAATATGAATTTTGTTTTAATGGATACACATTACATGGCCTCATAGTAACATCCTTGTAAAATATAGTTACTAGATCACTAGTGTTTCAATACTGGAACCAGAGGGAGTTTGAAAATGATGTGACTATCAATGCATAAAATTTTTTAAAAATTTGAAAAACTTTAAAAGTTATAAATATCCAGGTTCATATGCTTAACATGAATCAGGTTCTACCTTGCCAATATCGGTTTCAGTTCAGTTAAAGTGCCATGCATGATACACGCTTGGGCGATCATGTCTCGAAAGAGACACGACTGACTGGGCAGAAGATTATCCCGCAGTAGGTTGCCATTGCTTTCTGTGGTAGACTGGTTGTCGACCAAGGCTATAGAACACAATGTGTCCTATTATTTAAACCATAACTAGAGAGTGAAGAGATCTATTATATTAATAAGTAGTAATTAGTGTGGGATCAGTTTATTACTTCACAACAATAGAAAACCGATCCCCCACTTTATGACCAGTAGAAGCCTTAATCATGTCTTCGGTTATTATATTCAGTCAGTCAGTTAAGTGCCATACGCGATACACGCTTGGGCGATCATGTCTCGAAAGAGACATGACTGACTGGGCAGAAGATTATCCCGCAGTAAGTTGCCATTGCTTTCTGCGGTAGACTGGTATCCACTATACCACAAAGCACATTTGAATTAAAAATTTGTTTTTGCTACCGACAGTGATCAGCAAAGCATGTCAAAATAAATTTTCCAAACTGTTTTATATACTTATCGTATACACAATGATTGTTCAAGTTTCACATTAATTTTGTTTAGATAATTATTTTTAATGGTTTAAAAAGATAAAGTTCTTTCTTGCCTGTTACAATTGAGCTTGATTCTAGAGATAAATCATAGATTATTCCTGTAATCAGTTGCAAAATTAATTCAACATGACACTCAATTTTACTGTCTGTACAGGTAAACAGGTAATCTTTTATTATAAAACAGACACTTTTTGATTAAAGCACCCATATTTTTTTCTTTTCTTGGTATTCACCATGAAGCAATCGGAAACTGAACTAAATCAGTCAATGTTTGAGTCAACAGATTAGAATTCATACCAATTACAAAAGTTTATTGAATGATATTGACAGACATTCAGAAAACACGCTGATACTGTTTGAAACAACTATTTTTAGTTTTACTAGTGCTTTTAGTTTCAGGATGTAGTTTGAAATGAAATTCTTTGAAACTGGTTTTGTTTGAACTATAGTGAGGGGAGAAATAAAAAGGTCAGAATTCAAAGAGTTAATTTCTTAAGAAAAGAATCCAACATTAAAACTATCTCCCCACCCCCACCCAGGTAATGAAAAGAAATCTCTAAACAAAACTTAAACAGAGAAATTTGATTTTATGGTAAATTTAAGAAGAAACTGTGAGGTCTCTGGAGGGGAGCAGAAGCCCAAAAGTCAGAGCATTAAAGGAAAGGTAAGCAGCAGCTCAAAAGTTGGGGTGTTAGAGGGGAGCAGCATCCCAAAATTTGAGGAGCTAGGGGGGAACAGCAGCCCAGAATTTGAGGAGTGGGAAGAGAAACAGCAGCCCAACATTTGTGAAGCCGGGGAGCAGTAGCCCAAAATTTGAGGAGCCGAGGGGAGAAACAGCAGCCCAAAATCTGAGGAGCCCGGGGGGGGGGGGGGCATCAGCCCAAAATCTGAGGAGCTGGGAGGGGGCATCAGCCCAAAATTTGAGGAGCTGAGGGGAGCAGCAGCCTCAAATTTGAGAAACTGGATCGAAGCAGGAGCCCAAAAGTCGGGAGCTAGAGAGGAGGTGAGCAGTAATGTCAAATTTAGTTAAAGGAAAGTTAAAATCTTAATTGCAGTTAATGTTAAAACAGAAAATATAATGTACTTTCAAAAAAAAGAAAAAAAGGTTGTTTCGATGTGTTTTAAAAGTCCTCCTCAGGACATAATTGGTGAAAGAAACTGTTCTAAGCTCTGCAGAGCTACATTCCCTAGTTCCACCAGTTCAGGGATTTACTGCTAAGACCTGCCATAGTAGTGAACCCAATCTGTTTGTATTGGTAAGAGGTGAGTTCCATTTGAGTAGCTTCTCCCCAAGAACTGCTACTTTTGGAAACAGAGTCCCAAGAGAATGTTTTTTTCTTTAATTGTTTCACCCCAAGCAAGGCAGTACTGCCACTGGTGCACAGAGAGCTAGATAAGAGAAGAGTGAAAGTTTAAGCAGGGGGAAAGTGAAGAGAAAGATGAGCCATTTACAGGGGGTGTCATAAAAAGGGCATGAGAAGGATGAGAATACCAGTGTGAAGACAGTTGCGAGGGCAAAGTGAGAAAGGAAAAGAACAAGAACATGAGGTGATGAGGAAAAGGACGAGAGACGAACTGGAGTCAAGTGGACAACAGATAGGAATTGACATTGCATTTAAATTCTTTAAGATTGTAGCCATCAGAGAAGCAAGTATATGAAAGGGAGTTCCACAGGGGGGGAAGTGCGAGAAAGGAAGCTGATGGAGTAGAAGTAGCGACTGCATTTAGTTGAGTTAACAGTAAAAGGGTGGGACCTTGTTGCCAGTCTGGTTAATCGAATAAATTCTTACGGAGGGGGCATTAGTGAGCTTACCCCCCTCCCCAATGTCCTTACAACAAACCCATTTTGTAACCTTCTTGGGCCTTGTATTGGGTGTAATTTAGTTTTAAAAAAATAAATCTATTTATAGAGAGATGAGAACATCTTTAGTGGACTCCAAATGTTGTTTTTCTTTTATGCACCCTGTCCTTTCAGGACGGAGGCGATCATGGCTTTCCATGTCTCCCTATCCCTGGTGGCTCTTAGCACGCTTTCTCCTGTTACACCACGGAATCCTCGTTCCATCATCCACTAGCTCAAGCTCATGAATCTAGAATATAAATGTATAGAAACTAGCATGGCCACAAAATGAGGGCTCAGTTTTTATATTGATTATAATATAGAATTGATCCCCCATTTTATACCCACATAATTTCTTATAAACAGTTGGCATATATCTTCTTCTATATGCCCTGTCCTTTCAGGACATAGGCGATCATGGCCTTCCATGTCTCCCTATCTCTGGTGGCTCTTAGCACACTTTCTCCTGTTACACCATGGAACCCTCATTCCATCATCCACTAGCTCAAGCTCATGAATCTAGAATATAAATGTATAGAAACTAGCACGGCCACAAAATGAGGGCTCAGTTTTTATATTGATTATAATATAGAATTGATCCCCCATTTTATGCCCACATGATAATTTCTTATAAACAGTTGGCATATATATACTTCTATGTGCCTTGTCCTTTCGGGATCTAGGCGATCATGGCATTCCACGTCTCCCTATCCCTGGTGGCTCTTAGCACGCTTTCTCCTGTTATACCACGGAGCCCTCGTTCCGTCATCCACTTGATCAGGTCCTTCAAATATGTTATCTGCTGCTTTCCTCAGTATCTTTTTTTCTCTCTTTAGCCTGTTAGTATCAGATTCTCTAAGCCTTCCTTCCTCATTGCACATCCCAGAAACTTCAGCTGTCTCTTCCTGATGCTCAGTATTAATTTCCTTTTTGTTTATATCATTTCTAAAACCTCATCATTGCTCACATGCTCGATCCATGATATCCTCAGCATCCTTCTGTAGAACAACATCCTATCCAATATACCCTCATAATTTTCAGTTACTTTTTTTTTTAATCATTTCACACCAAGCAAGGCATTCCACTGCCACTATTGCGCAGGGGGTTATATAGGGGAAAGTGATGAGAAAGAGTGGTTAGTTATAGGAAATGCTGGGAGGAGGGTGATAGACGGATGAGGATACTGAGAATGAGGGTGGGGTAGGTGGGAAGAGAGTTTGAGAGAATGGATGCGAGTTAGTGTGATAAGAGATGTCTTTTGACCTTAAATTTAAATTCCTGGAGATTGTAGCTGTCAGGGAAGCAAGTATATGGAAGGGAATTCCACAGGCAGGAAGTGCGAGAAAAGAAGCTGTTAGAGTAGAAATTGTGGTTACATTTTATCTGTTTCACTGTAAAAGGGTGGGACCTAGTTGCTAATCTAGTATCTTGTGCAAATTCATACCTAGGGGGCACCAGTGAGCTAAGTTCATCAGAGCAGAAGCCGTGAAAATATTTATAGAAGAGGCACAGGGAAGCCACATCACGCCAGTGAGAGAGTGACTGCAGCTGGGCTGCCAAGTCGGTATCGATCACATTGCAGATTCTCCGTTGGATTTTGTCAAGAACCCCGAGGCGAATAGCAGAGGCACCCAACCAGATATGGCAGCAGTATTCAATACACGGGCGGATGGTAGATTTATATATGTGCAGGATGGACTCAGACGGGAAAAACTTTCTGGTCCTGACCCCCACTATGTCCTTACAAC
This sequence comes from Ascarosepion bandense, assembly GCA_037127315.1. Lineage (NCBI taxonomy): Eukaryota > Metazoa > Mollusca > Cephalopoda > Sepiida > Sepiidae > Ascarosepion > Ascarosepion bandense. The sequence goes on along the minus strand of JBBBDQ010002460.1, from coordinate 315,000 downwards.
AAACATATTTTGTAACCTTTTGGGGCCTTGTATCGGGTGTAATTTAGTTTAAAAAAAAAAAATAAAAAATCTATTTATAGATAGAAGACAACATCTTTAGTAGACCACAAATGAAAGACAACCCGATGTAATGTTAGATGACATGTGCTAAATTTTAATGTTCTCATTCCTCTTTCAGACATATCAAGGGCTTTTAACATGACAACTACCAATCTGACACAGGAAATGAAAAGGCAAATTGTGCCCATGGCAACCAGCTGCCAACCACAGGGGGTCCTGGGGCTTTTGAGGAACAAGGGCAATGTCATGCTGTGCCACTTCTTCCCACAGAGCTTCAGGTTCAATGTCAGCTTTTACATCACTGCAAGGGAGGCTGTATATGACCCAACTGGGCCCTGCCCACCCCCCTAATTCATCCCTCGTTCTCACAAATGCCTCCCCTGCATTCCTTGAACTACTATGTGAGTGGATGAGTGAGGCAGCTTCACAGTACCAAGAAGATGTGGTAGGAAAGATGAATAAGGACCACCTGATACATGAATGCCGTCTTTTCATAGGTAACAACAAGGCGGAGTTGTCTTATAGAAAAACATTTGTTGGCTTTTTTTTCTAAATTGAATTTTTACAAAGATTTTTTTGAAATATTTCTGATGGATCTATATAAACTATTTTCAATTACTTGGTGTGCAAGAGTAAGAGAGTGAAGTGCAAGAGATTGAAATCTACAGAGAGAGAGAGAGATTGAAATCTACAGAGATAGAGAGAGAGAGATTGAAATCTACAGAGATAGAGAGAGAGAGATTGAAATCTACAGAGATAGAGAGAGAGAGAGAGACTGACTAATATAAAAAGGTTATGGTTCAGGAGGGAAGTGAAAACCAAAGAAAGACTCGCTTGCAAAGAAAAAAAAAATGTAAATATGAATGAAATATTTTTAAAAGTCTGGTGTGGAGAATGGCAAGTGAATATTTAAAAAAAAAACCCCAAGAATTTCGGTTTCGTGGGGGGTCGGACAGCTTAAGATATCCTGGAAGATGTAAGAGAAGCAAGGGACAAATGTGAGATGAAAATTTTTAAAATGTCTAAAATGCAAAAGGGAAAATGATACTAAATGAATCAATATAAAATCATGTTGACACAAAAAAAGGGGAAAAAAACACACAAAAAAAAGAAAGACGAGACAAAAAAGTGAAAGAAAGGAGAAGGAACAAAACAGGCGAAAGAAAGGCGAAAGAAGGAGATGCAAATTGGAAGAGAGAAAGAAAGGAAACATAAAAGGAAAAGAAACACGAGAAAGAGACGCGAGGAAGGAAACACGAAAAAGAGACGTGAGGAAGGAAACACGAAAAAGAGGCGCGAGGAAGGAAACACGAAAAAGAGGCGCGAGGAAGGAAACACGAAAAAGAGGCGCGAGGAAGGAAACAAAAAAAAACAAAGAAGGAAACACAAAAAACAAAGAAGGAAACACAAAAAACAAAGAAGGAAACACAAAAAACAAAGAAGGAAACACAAAAAAACAAAGAAGGAAACACAAAAAAACAAAAAAGAAGGAAACACAAAAAAACAAAAAAGAAGGAAACAAAAAACAAAAAAAGAAGGAAACACAAAAAAAGAAAAAAGAAAGAAGGAAACAAAAAAACAAAAAAGAAAGAAAGGAAACACAAAAGAAAGAAAGAAGGAAACAAAAAAGAAAGGAAACAAAAAAGAAAGAAAGGAAACACAAAAAAGAAAGAAAGGAAACACAAAAAAGAAAAAGAAAACACAAAAAAGAAAGAAAGAAAACACAAAAAAGAAAGAAAGAAAACACAAAAAAGAAAGAAAGAAAACACAAAAAAGAAAGAAAGAAAGGAAACACAAAAAAGAAAGAAAGGAAACACAAAAAAGAAAGAAAGAAAGGAAACACAAAAAAGAAAGAAAGAAGGAAACACAAAAAAGAAAGAAAGAAGGAAACACAAAAAAGAAAGAAAGGAAACACAAAAAAGAAAGAAAGGAAACACAAAAAAGAAAGAAAGGAAACACAAAAAAGAAAGAAAGGAAACACAAAAAAGAAAGAAAGAAAGGAAACACAAAAAAGAAAGAAAGAAAGGAAACACAAAAAAGAAAGAAAGAAAGGAAACACAAAAAGAAAGAAAGAAAGGAAACACAAAAAGAAAGAAAGAAAGGAAACACAAAAAGAAAGAAAGAAGGAAACACAAAAAAGAAAGAAAGAAGGAAACACAAAAAAGAAAGAAAGAAGGAAACACAAAAAAGAAAGAAAGAAGGAAGCACAAAAAAGAAAGAAAGAAGGAAGCACAAAAAAGAAAGAAAGAAGGAAGACAAAAAACAAAAAAGAAGAAAAAAGAAAAAAACAAACATTTATGCATTTAGCTAAAAACAAAGTTTGATAAAAATAAAGAGAAAAGTTATCTTTAGCATTTCTCAGTGTGAACATGAATGTCGATCTGACAAGCAACCAGAACAGAAAAGCGCTCCACTTGCATACTGTAGACGTTAAGTGTGCCAAGACACAGGCAGTCAGGGGTCTGGGAATGTAGTGGGGTGTGGTCTGCGCATTCTATTTTTTCTTCTCACTTAATGTGAGCAAGCCAAAGTAAGTAAAAAAAAAATAAACAAGTCTAGTCGACTTAAGCAGCAGCCAGGCAAGCAAGTGCTTATTGTAGTTGACATGCTAAAAAACAAGATATGCACCATTTAACATGACCATGAAACTATCGCTGATTGTATTTGCTTAGTACTTGTCGGTAGTCATATACCTTGCCCTCCGAGTCTATATAAAGGGAACTTTTAATTTCTTTGTTTTTCCAATTAACAATTGTAATGCCCAATTGCAAGAATTAAAAAAAAAAAAAGAAAATACCCCCCCCCCAAAAAAAAAACAGAACAAATGGTCAGCAGTATGCAATACAGACAAAAAATGCTGATTACAAAATTAGAGATGTCAAAAGCAAACTTGTAATGAAGTTGAAACATCTGGAAAATATTTTAACAGATGATAAATAATGTGAGATTGAAATCTGAGAGGCTCATTTCATAGATAGATTGTTTTTTTTTTATTCTTCTCTGGCTTGGAATTACAGGTTATCTAAAACCAGAAATTTTTTTCTTTTATTTAAATTGTAGGGATTTTTTTTGCGGGGGGGGGGGGGGTTAATTTAGGGATACAGTTTTACTAATTAACCCATAGCTGGAGGGAGAAGAAGCTGTTTCATAACCTCCCAAAAGTATTTGAACATAAGAGAATAAAATAAATCCAACTGGAATTGGAACTCAACTCTTCATTACACCACCCACACATCTAAGTATACAACACCTGGTATTCCCAAGCAGTCACCCATTTAGGAACTAACAAGGATCTACATCTCTTAACATTGGCGATCATGCAGGAACCAGTGTTTCAATGATATGGTTCTAAGCCCGAGGACTCATTGGAATAGCAAAAGAGATCTTTCAAAAACTAAAAGTACTAAAAAGAGATGAAGCTACACAGTCATCATTTTCCAGTCTTGACAGAATTCAATAGAATTTGTGTGATGGATACTTTTCCACCCTTTCCTCTTAGATGAAATGTTGCAAGTTTATCACTATTTCCATGGCAAATGTTTAGAGGAACTACACTCCTTAGTTCCACCAGTTCTGACCTTTACAGTTAAGCCTCTTGCTACTCTATCGCTATTTCCATGGCAAATGTTTAGAGGAACTACACTGCTTAGTTCCACCTGTTCTGACCTTTACAGTTAAGCCTCTTGCTACTCTATTGCTATTTCCATGGCACATGTTCAGATGAACTACATTCCTTAATTCCACCTGTTCTTACTTTTACAGTTAAGCCTCTTGCTACTCTATCGCTATTTCCATGGCAAATGTTCAGACAAACTACTTTCCTTAGTTCCACCTGTTCTGATCTTTACAGTTAAGCCTCTTGCTACTCTGTCGCTATTTCCATGGCAAATGTTCAGACAAACTACACTCCTTTGTTCCAGTTCTGACCTTTACAGTTAAGCCTCTTGCTAATCTATCGCTATTTCCATGGCAAATGTTCAGACAAACTACATTCATTTGTCCTCCCAGTTCAGATCTTCACAATTAAGACCTGCCAAGCCACACACATTGCAACAAATCATCTCTCATCCCCTTTGTTTTTCATTACTAAGAATGAATTTTAATTCAGACAGCTTCTTTCTAAGAAGCTTTACTTTGTGGGATCAACTCCCAAGAGGATGCTTCCCCAATCACTACAGTCTTAAGCTTTTCAGGTCTAGGGTTAGTCATTATCTTTCCAACATATTCTCATACCAAACTTCTTAGCTCCACCTCCTATATTCATACAACAACTTCATTCTATCCTGAATGGCTCTTGGGCCTTGTATTGCCGGAACAATTAGTGGAAGAAAAATAAAAACACTCAGAAGAAGGGAAGTTAGAGAATCAAGAGTAAAGAGTTTTAGCAGTTCCACTAGTTCTAATCTTCAGTTAAAAGTCACTATGTCACATACGCTGGGATGTGAATAGCATCCATTTTCTTCAGATTCTATTAGTAAAAAAGGAAATTCATTAAAAGTTCTTCCTGAGAACCACTGTTTGTGGAAGAGACTCCTGAGAGGATACTTTCTCAATGACTATTAAATCTAGAATTAACCGTTACTTCTTGTCCTCAAACTCTTAAAGGAAAAAAAAAAAACAAAAACATTGGGTACTTTATCCACATATACAATCCCATAAGCAAAAACTGGAAAATTTCAATGAAAATTTATTGCTTGAATTCAACGAAATTTGTTTAAAATTAATTCTTGCTTCCTAAATATAACTTGATATCAATAATTTTGGACATAAAAAATCTTCCCCCTTAAGAAACAGAAAAAGTGAGAAAAATACATGCAAGTGGGTCATTAGAATGTTCTAAATTTGATCAAAAATGCATTCAAAAATAGATCTTGATATTTGGCCAGATTTGGGAGAAGTGAGTAAAGATAGAAAACTGCTGTAATGGGTTTAAGTTTTTTGGAGAGGAATTTTATATATATATATACATTGAAGCCGAAGGGAGATGGTTAATGTCTATGGAATTGGCCTTGTGTCATACATAACCAAACTCCCTATAACTTAAGGATTATTTGCTATCATCAGAAGGTTGGTGATTGGAATGTGTGGATTTGTGGAAGAATAAAAGTATACTTTTTGCATGTTTAAATAGGAATTTATTTATAGAAAAGAATAACATGAATTGGTAGAAGTTAAACGTTCCAAGAGAAATAGTATTAAGAGGTTAAGGGTATCAAGAGTTGGTTGAAATGTCTGTAGTAGACCTTGCAATGAGTTCATGTGTATGTATGTATGTATGTATGTATGAGCGTTTCTTATTGGATAGGATTGTCTTTAAAGTTATTGATCAGTGTGAATGGTGAAAATGAAGGAGGTGAGAGAGAAAGATAGAGACAATAATAATAACAATCGCTTGACGTTAATCAAGGGCACGTGTTAGTTACACTCGTTACCTTATCTCTCTGATGATGGTCAAACTTTGCTCATCTTTTATTTTGTCTTATTTCGTTTGGGAATTCACTCCCAGATGTGATTCTGGCCTTTCCATTGGACAACAAACTTTGCCTGTTTTTTATTTTGTCTTATTTCGTTTGTGAATTCACTCTCATATGTGATTCTGGCCTTTCCATTGGACAACAAACATTTCGCCTCAAGGTGTGATATTTCACGAGTTTGTGTGTGCTAAGCAAAATTTGCAATTCAAGTAAATTTGTTTATTTCTACAAAAAAAAAAAAAAAAAAAAAAAAAAAAATCAATGAGCCAGTGCTTACCATTTGTATTTTTAAATCTAGAACTTTTTTGTTCACTACAATATATAATGATCGTAATATGCACCTGATGATTGCATGACATGTTGAAGACAAAAAGAAAGCTGCACATTCACTACAGCAAAAAGGCAAAAAGAGCTACGATGGAAAATTGTAGAGAGCCATGATCGCCCACACCCCAAAGGAACAAGGTACATAGCAGATTCATTTAAATAATTTTTTTTATTTTTGTAAGCTATTTTTTTTAAAAACAAACAATTTTTAATAACATATCAGTTTCAGGAAATATTAAAATTGAAGGTTTTCTTTTTAGTTCTCTTAAGTAAATGTTAGACAATCTCTTCAAGGATGAAGGAGAGACTTGAGACAATAGAAATGTGGTTCTACAGGAGGATGCTGAGGATACCATGGACCAAGCACATAAGCAACGATGAGTAAATAAGAAAAACTCATACTTAACATCAGGAAGGGACAACTGAGGTCCCTGGAACATGTAATGAAGAAGGAGGGTCTAGAGAATCTTATACTCACAGGACGGATAGAGGGAAAGAGAGGCAGGAGAAAGCAGCATGAGACAATTTGATAGGCTTGAGCAAATAGACGGCAGAGCAGGGTTTAAGAGAGATCAGTAAGTCACGCTTTGGGTGATCATGTCTCGAAAGACACATGACTGACTGGGTAGAAGATTATCCCACAGTAGGTTGCCATTGCTTTCTGCAGTAGACTGGTTGCCAGCCAAGGCTATAGAACCTAATCTGTCCTGTTATTTAATCCATAACTGGAGGGAAGAGACAGATTGATACCTTTCCCAAGGGTATTTGTGCATAAGTGAATGCAAGAAATTCAACTGGAATTTGAACTCTTAAGAGAGATACCAAGTGGAAAAATATTAAGAGCGACAAGAGACAGGGACAACTGGAAGTCCATGATTGCCTTTACCCTGAAGGGATACGGCACAAAAAGAACCTGTTTCTCTCTTGCTATCAGATTTATGAAAAAAAACAAAACAAAAAACACAAACGATCTGTAAAAAACAAATGATCTACACATATTTACTACCAGGCAATCTTTCAAGATATATGCCTACAAGATTAATAAGTAAAAATCAACACAGAAGTCGAAAGAGTTGATTGATGAATGTTTATCAGCTGCACGAATGTTTGCTTCTTTGGCACAGATTAGAAGATGGGGCTAAAGATGTACTGATTAATTGGCTGATAATTGCTAATTGGTCACATGACTATTTGCTGACGGGTTCCCCCCACCACCACCACAATGATTAATCAGTTTTCATGCTTGGTCAGCTTTGTTTATCATAGAGTAATTTTATTCCTGGCTTCAGAATCATCAGTAATAGGTATAGAATAAATTCAAGAGTGTAATGGGTTTTCATTGCAGTATTTACATTATTCGGACTATTGTCCTTATCTTTGTTGCCATTTGTACAACGTTTAATAATAGATCATTCTATTTGTCTATATTTCTGAGATGAGGTAGTATTTACATTATTCGGACTATTGTCCTCATCTTTGTTACCATTTGTACGACATTTAATAATAGATCATTCTATTTGTCTATATTTCTGAGATGAGGTAGTATTTACAGTATTTACATTATTCGGACTATTGTCCTCATCTTTGTTGCCATTTGTACGACGTTTAATAATAGATCATTCTATTTGTCTATATTTTTGAGATGAGGTAGTATTTACAGTATTTACATTATTCGGACTATTGTCCTCATCATTGTTGCCATTTGGACAATGTTTAATAATAGATCATTCTATTTGTCTATATTTTTGAGATGAGGTAGTATTTACAGTATTTACATTATTCGGACTATTGTCCTCATCTTTGTTGCCATTTGTACAACGTTTAATAATAGATCATTCTATTTGTCTATATTTCTGAGATGAGGTAGTATTTACAGTATTTACATTATTCGGACTATTGTCCTTATCTTTGTTGCCATTTGTATGAAGTTTAATAATAGATCATTCTATTTGTCTATATTTCTGAGATGAGGTAGTATTTACAGTAATTACATTATTCGGACTATTGTCCTCATCTTTTTTGCCATTTGTACAACGTTTAATAATAGATCATTCTATTTGTCTATATTTCTGAGATGAGGTAGTATTTACATTATTCGGACTATTGTCCTCATCTTTGTTGCCATTTGTATAACGTTTAATAATAGATCATTCTATTTGTCTATATTTCTGAGATGAGGTAGTATTTACAGTATTTACATTATTCGGACTATTGTTCTCATCTTTGTTGTCATTTGTACGAAGTTTAATAATAGATCATTCTATTTGTCTATATTTCTGAGATGAGGTAGTATTTACAGTAATTACATTATTCGGACTATTGTCCTCATCTTTTTTGCCATTTGTACAACGTTTAATAATAGATCATTCTATTTGTCTATATTTCTGAGATGAGGTAGTATTTACAGTATTTACATTATTCGGACTATTGTCCTCATCTTTGTTGCCATTTGTACAACGTTTAATAATAGATCATTCTATTTGTCTATATTTCTGAGATGAGCTAGTATTTACATTATTCGGACTATTGTTCTCATCTTTGTTGCCATTTGTGTGACGTTTAATAATAGATCATTCTATTTATCTATATTTTTGAGATGAGGTAGTATTTACAGTATTTACATTATTCGGACTATTGTCCTCATCTTTGTTGCCATTTGTACGACGTTTAATAATAGATCATTCTATTTGTCTATATTTTTGAGATGAGGTAGTATTTACAGTATTTACATTATTCGGACTATTGTCCTCATCTTTGTTGCCATTTGTACAACGTTTAATAATAGATCATTCTATTTGTCTATATTTTTGAGATGAGGTAGTATTTACAGTATTTACATTATTCGGACTATTGTTCTCATCTTTGTTGCCATTTGTACGACGTTTAATAATAGATCATTCTATTTATCTATATTTTTGAGATGAGGTAGTATTTACAGTATTTACATTATTCGGACTATTGTCCTCATCTTTGTTGCCATTTGTACGACGTTTAATAATAGATCATTCTATTTGTCTATATTTTTGAGATGAGGTAGTATTTACAGTATTTACATTATTCGGACTATTGTCCTCATCTTTGTTGCCATTTGTACAACGTTTAATAATAGATCATTCTATTTGTCTATATTTTTGAGATGAGGTAGTATTTGCAGTATTTACATTATTCGGACTATTGTCCTCATCTTTGTTGCCATTTGTACAACGTTTAATAATAGATCATTCTATTTGTCTATATTTTTGAGATGAGGTAGTATTTACAGTATTTACATTATTCGGACTATTGTCCTCATCTTTGTTGCCATTTGTACAAGGTTTAATAATAGATCATTCTATTTGTCTATATTTCTGAGATGAGGTAGTATTTACATGATTCGGACTATTGTCCTCATCTTTGTTGCCATTTGTATAACGTTTAATAATAGATCATTCTATTTGTCTATATTTCTGAGATGAGGTAGTATTTACATTATTCGGACTATTGTCCTCATCTTTGTTGCCATTTGTATAACGTTTAATAATAGATCATTCTATTTGTCTATATTTCTGAGATGAGGTAGTATTTACAGTAATTACATTATTCGAACTATTGTCCTCATCTTTGTTGCCATTTGTACAACGTTTAATAATAGATCATTCTATTTGTCTATATTTTTGAGATGAGGTAGTATTTACAGTATTTACATTATTCGGACTATTGTCCTCATCTTTGTTGCCATTTGTACAACGTTTAATAATAGATCATTCTATTTGTCTATATTTTTGAGATGAGGTAGTATTTACAGTATTTACATTATTCGAACTATTGTCCTCATCTTTGTTGCCATTTGTACAACGTTTAATAATAGGTCATTCTATTTGTCTATATTTCTGAGATGAGGTAGTATTTACATTATTCGGACTATTGTCCTCATCTTTGTTGCCATTTGTACAACGTTTAATAATAGATCATTCTATTTGTCTATATTTCTGAGATGAGGTAGTATTTACATTATTCGGACTATTGTCCTCATCTTTGTTGCCATTTGTACAACGTTTAATAATAGATCATTCTATTTGTCTATATTTCTGAGATGAGGTAGTATTTACATTATTCGGACTATTGTCCTCATCTTTGTTGCCATTTGTACAACGTTTAATAATAGATCATTCTATTTGTCTATATTTCTGAGATGAGGTAGTATTTACAGTAATTACATTATTCGGACTATTGTCCTCATCCTTTTTGCCATTTGTACAACGTTTAATAATAGATCATTCTATTTGTCTATATTTCTGAGATGAGGTAGTATTTACATTATTCGGACTATTGTCCTCATCTTTGTTGCCATTTGTATAACGTTTAATAATAGATCATTCTATTTGTCTATATTTCTGAGATGAGGTAGTATTTACAGTATTTACATTATTCGGACTACTGTTCTCATCTTTGTTGTCATTTGTACGAAGTTTAATAATAGATCATTCTATTTGTCTATATTTCTGAGATGAGGTAGTATTTACAGTATTTACATTATTCGGACTATTGTCCTTATCTTTGTTGCCATTTGTACAACGTTTAATAATAGATCATTCTATTTGTCTATATTTCTGAGATGAGGTAGTGTTTACAGTATTTACATTATTCGGACTATTGTCCTCATCTTTGTTGCCATTTGTACAACGTTTAATAATAGATCATTCTATTTGTCTATATTTCTGAGATGAGCTAGTATTTACATTATTCGGACTATTGTTCTCATCTTTGTTGCCATTTGTACGACGTTTAATAATAGATCATTCTATTTGTCTATATTTTTGAGATGAGGTAGTATTTACAGTATTTACATTATTCGGACTATTGTCCTCATCTTTGTTGCCATTTGTACGACGTTTAATAATAGATCATTCTATTTGTCTATATTTCTGAGATGAGGTAGTATTTACAGTATTTACATTATTCGGACTATTGTCCTCATCTTTGTTGCCATTTGTACGACGTTTAATAATAGATCATTCTATTTGTCTATATTTTTGAGATGAGGTAGTATTTACAGTATTTACATTATTCGGACTATTGTCCTCATCTTTGTTGCCATTTGTACGACGTTTAATAATAGATCATTCTATTTGTCTATATTTTTGAGATGAGGTAGTATTTACAGTATTTACATTATTCGGACTATTGTCCTCATCTTTGTTGCCATTTGTACAACGTTTAATAATAGATCATTCTATTTGTCTATATTTTTGAGATGAGGTAGTATTTACAGTATTTACATTATTCGGACTATTGTCCTCATCTTTGTTGCCATTTGTACAACGTTTAATAATAGATCATTCTATTTGTCTATATTTCTGAGATGAGGTAGTATTTACATGATTCGGACTATTGTCCTCATCTTTGTTGCCATTTGTATAACATTTAATAATAGATCATTCTATTTGTCTATATTTCTGAGATGAGGTAGTATTTACATTATTCGGACTATTGTCCTCATCTTTGTTGCCATTTGTATAACGTTTAATAATAGATCATTCTATTTGTCTATATTTCTGAGATGAGGTAGTATTTACATTATTCGGACTATTGTCCTCATCTTTGTTGCCATTTGTACAACGTTTAATAATAGATCATTCTATTTGTCTATATTTCTGAGATGAGGTAGTATTTACATTATTCGGACTATTGTCCTCATCTTTGTTGCCATTTGTACAACGTTTAATAATAGATCATTCTATTTGTCTATATTTCTGAGATGAGCTAGTATTTACATTATTCGGACTATTGTCCTCATCTTTGTTGCCATTTGTATAACATTTAATAATAGATCATTCTATTTGTCTATATTTCTGAGATGAGGTAGTATTTACAGTATTTACATTATTCGGACTATTGTCCTCATCTTTGTTGCCATTTGTACAACATTTAATAATAGATCATTCTATTTGTCTATATTTCTGAGATGAGGTAGTATTTATATTATTCAGACTATTGTCCTCATCTTTGTTGCCATTTGTACGACGTTTAATAATAGATCATTCTATTTGTCTATATCTCTGAGATGAGGTAGTATTTACAGTATTTACATTATTCGGACTATTGTCCTCATCTTTGTTGCCATTTGTACAACGTTTAATAATAGATCATTCTATTTGTCTATATTTCTGAGATGAGGTAGTATTTACATTATTCGGACTATTGTCCTTATCTTTGTTACCATTTGTACAACATTTAATAATAGATCATTCTATTTGTCTATATTTCTGAGATGAGGTAGTATTTACAGTATTTACATTATTCGGACTATTGTCCTCATCTTTGTTGCCATTTGTACAACATTTAATAATAGATCATTCTATTTGTCTATATTTCTGAGATGAGGTAGTATTTACATTATTCAGACTATTGTCCTCATCTTTGTTGCCATTTGTACGACGTTTAATAATAGATCATTCTATTTGTCTATATTTCTGAGATGAGGTAGTATTTACAGTATTTACATTATTCGGACTATTGTCCTCATCTTTGTTGCCATTTGTACAACGTTTAATAATAGATCATTCTATTTGTCTATATTTCTGAGATGAGGTAGCATTTACATTATTCGGACTATTGTCCTTATCTTTGTTACCATTTGTACAACGTTTCTGCCATTGCACATTCCGGCCTTCTTCAGATGTTAGGAAGTTTGAAATGAACCCTTTATTACAATCACTGGGGTATATGAACTCCATTCTCTAACCCTGCAAGTTACTTGCTCACCACTGCTGTAGCCTGGTATTGAACTCACAACTCTAAGAATCTCGTCAGGAACTAACCAATGTCTATATATTCTATATCCAGAAGGGGGAGAAGAATAATGTAAATACTGTAAATACTACCTTGTCTCATAAATATCAACAAATACGGGTTTTCATTAATTTTTTTGTTCTTGCCAGTCTTTAATTACTAATTGCGAGCCAATTAATTAATGACAACATTACAAAAGACACCCTAGTAACGTAACAGCTATGTCCTTATGCCAGAAGGTAATAGCTAAAGAGTTAATTTGGTACCTTATTTTAGAACAATTCAATGATAAAGGGAGGTGGGGAGCAAGTTTAATCCACATTCAAGTTCTCACTTAAACTTGTGCCAAACTACTGAGCACCTTGTCAGGCTGTAATGGCTTGTAGTCTGCTTTTTGGATGCTCCTACACTTGCAGTCTTGTAGATGACAACACCAAAATTGCAAATATAAAAAATAAATGTAAGCTAGTCTAACAAACAACTATAAAAGTATATCAAGTTCAATGTGTACTCCATAAAACTGACCTTGTGTCAAACTACAGAAGTTTGATTTACATTTTTCACCAACAAAATGGGAAAGAAGAATTGCTGTAGCTCAATTCAGAAAGACTTAGCAAAAAATATAAAAGTTCGGTTATTCACAGAATTGATAGAAAGGAAAGAAAGAGGTGAGGAGTACAGATGAGGAATTGGGGGTAATGATGCTTTTGGTAGGGGGAGGGGTCAAGAAGATCAGAAGCTAAATGTTATGCAGAGTTCAATTAAGAATGCCATGAACAGATTTATTTTAGAAATTAGGGAAAAATATAGAAAAACGACTGCTTGTTAAATTGAGAGGATGAAAAGTATTTATAATTGGGGTTAGTTTAGTAATTAGTGCTGAAAATATAAAATAAAGAAAACTAGGAAGGAAAAACTGAATAAAAGGCAGAGAAAGTGTTTATAATTTGGGTTAGTTTAGTAATTAGTGCTTGGAAACGAGAAAAACGGAAGAAAAAGAAGGGCGAAAAGAAAAGGAATGGGAGGAAATAACACAAAATGGAAAAGAGGAAGGGAAACATCACAAAGAGAAGGAAGAGTGGAAACATTGCAAAAAAGAGGAGGAGTGGAAGCGTTGCAAAAAAGAGGAGGAAGAGGAGGAGTGGAAGAAACGCCACAAAGAAGAGGAGGAGGAAAATAGGAAAGACCACAAAGAAGAGGAGGAGAGGAAACGCTACAAAGAGGAGGAGGAGGAGGAGAGGAAACACCACAAAGAAGAGGAGGAGGAGAGGAAACGTCACAAAGAAGAGGAGGAGGAGAGGAAACGTCACAAAGAAGAGGAGGAGGAGAGGAAACGTCACAAAGAAGAGGAGGAGGAGAGGAAATGTCACAGAGGAGGAGAAGAGGAGACGTCACAAAGAGGAGGAGAGGAAATGTCACAAAGAAGAGAAAGAGAATGAGAAGAAGAAAAGCCACAAAGAGGGGGAAGAGGAGGAACCACCACAAAGGAGGAGGAGGAGAAAACGCCACAATGAGGAGGAGGTAGAAGAGCAAAAATGCCACAAAGAGGAGTAGGAGAGGAAATGTCACAATGACTAGCAGAAGGATGTGAGGAATCACCACAAAGAGGAGGAGGTGGAGAGGAATCACCACAAAGAGGAGGAGGTGGAGAGGAATCACCACAAAGAGGAGGAGGTGGAGAGGAATCACCACAAAGAGGAGGAGGTGGAGAGGAATCACCACAAAGAGGAGGAGGTGGAGAGGAATCACCACAAAGAGGAGGAGGTGGAGAGGAATTCCACAAAGGGGGGGGGGAGGAGGTGGAGAGGAATTGGGGGGTGCAGAAGGAAAGGAATGGGAAGAGAAATCTAAGAGCAAATTAAAAGTGAAGGGGTAGAGAGAAGGAGAGTGAGTAAGGGAATGGTGTGAGATAATTTTAATGAGTGGAAAAGGAAAAATAAATAAATGACAAATATTTTAGCAAGTCTCTTTGACTAAAAAAGATGTAAAAGAGACGCACAATAAAAATAAAAAATAAAAATAAAGAAAGAAAAAGCACTAGACTCAAATAAAATGTCTCTTGCTTGACTGATCCAATTCTGTTTTGAGAGGAGAAGGAACCAGTCAAGAAAAAGGTTGTCTGGAAAATATCAAAGAAGGAAAAAAAAATCTTTTTTAAAAACAAATGTCTTTTTTAATTTTGAATTTTCTATCCATTTCTCTCTGGCTTATTTGGTGCAGAATTGTCCTTTTTTTAAAAAAAATCTCAGACTAAAATAACTAAAAACAAACGCATCTCTTATCAATTTCGGTAAAAAGCATCTTCTCACTTTTTTTTTTTTTCAATTGGAGTAGATAGACTAAACTATTGCCTGGTTCACACTCCACCCATGTCTATTGAACAGGTGTAGAGGCTCTTCCCTTGTTCCCTGTTTAGGATGTGGTTTCCGGCCTTCTCTTTTCTAATCTTTTCACTCTTACGTAGCCCCCTGCACAT
This sequence comes from Ascarosepion bandense, assembly GCA_037127315.1. Lineage (NCBI taxonomy): Eukaryota > Metazoa > Mollusca > Cephalopoda > Sepiida > Sepiidae > Ascarosepion > Ascarosepion bandense. The sequence goes on along the minus strand of JBBBDQ010002460.1, from coordinate 299,892 downwards.
CAGTGGCGTTACCGCCTTGCTCGGGGTGATATGATTAAAAAAAAAAATAACGCTATCTCTTGTAGAATAGTTTTGAGTTAATACAAGCAGGTTTTACAGGTCTTGTAAAATAATACAAACTGACAAAGAATTTGGTATGGCACTCTCTGAAGAATTTTTCGAATTCAGAATGTTTTTTTTTTTAACAAACAATACGGAAGTGAATATCTGCAGTCAGACAAATGTTACAAGGAACCTAAAAAACTTTAAAAGAAATGCCACTCACATTGTACACGATCACGACACTCATCAAGGAATAATAATACAATAAATAACTTGATATAAATAAAAGACAGCTCTGACTGTTGTCCTCATCTTTGTTATATTGATGAAATTTTGGCTGCTGTATGCTCCAGCCTTCTTCAGAGGATATACATTGGCCTTTCAAACTAAAAACTTTATTTAATTAACAGGAACACATGGGTCAGTGGATAAAAGTGTTGGTTGAAATAATCCAAAAAGTGACTTGACCCAAAGAGTTGTGAGTTCAATACCTTGTTATAACTCAGAGAGACAAAGATACAGAGAGAGAGAGAGATATACAAAGATACAGAGAGAGAGAGATATACAAAGAGAGAGAGAGAGAGGTAAAGATACAGAGATATATATAGAGAGCGAGAGAGACAGATATATATATATATATATAGAGAGAGAGAGACAGAGATATATATATATATATAGAGAGAGAGAGACAGAGATATATATATATATATATAGAGAGAGAGAGAGACACACACAGATATATAGAGAGAGACAAAGAGATAGAGAGAGAGACAAAGGCAAAGACACACATACAGAGAGATAGAGGCAAAGGCAGACAGAGAGAGAACGGCAAAGACACACAAACAGGGAGAGCGACAAAGACAGAGAAAGATACAAAATCACAGAGAGAGAGAAGTGGAACTAGAACCATCTCCCACCATAGACTATCGAAATGTCACAAATATGGTAAAGATGAGAATAACAGTCCAAACAATATAAATAGTTACAATACCCCATCTCAGAAATATAGACAGATATTAAAAGACTGATTTTTTTCAAGAAATATTACCTAATTAATCTGATGCACAAGTGTCACTGTCGTAATCTTCTATGTGTCAGTCACTGCAGGATGTGGCCAATCATGTTCTTCTACAACTTTCTGTCTTTCAAAGCGCAAAGTAAATAGTCTATTTGCTATCTTTTCTAAGCCGAGTTCTGTACTAGCATCAGAAAGAGACAAGTGAAGGATCATTTTTGTTCCTATTTCTGTAAAACTGTTGTTGCTAACATCTTCAGTTCATGCTATCCTTAGAATCATTCTGTAGAACCACATTTCTGTTACCTTAGGTCTCTTCGGTTGTGAGGAGATTGTCCAGCATTCACTGTTGTATCAGACGACCAATATTACGTGACTGCTCAGTAGTTGTTTCTAACAAAATTTGCCTGTTTCTCTTTTCCAATCTTTTCACTATTACGTAGCCCCCTGCACATCAGTGGCGTTACCGCCTTGCTCGGGGTGATACGATTAAAAAAAAAAGTTTCTTAACATTATACTTAACTTTTGTTATTGCAATGTACTTTTGGAATTCAGTGTCTATCGCCCGGTTCACACTCCACCCACATCTATTGAACAGGTGAAGAGGCTCATCCCTTGTTTCCTGTTAAGGATGCGATTTCCGGTTTTCTCTTTTCCAATCTTCTCACTTTTTTCTTTCTTTTTTTCAATTGGAGTAAATGGACTAAACTGTCGCCCAGTTCACACTCCACCCACGTCTGTTGGGCGGATGAGGGGGCTTGTTTGCTGTTTAGGATGCGGTTTTCGGTTTTCTCTTTTCCAATCTTTTCACTCCTATGTAGCCCCTTGCACATCAGTGGCGTTACCGCCTTGCTCGGAGTGATATGATTAAAAGAAAAAAAATTTTCCACTTCCTAAATATTTACATTTAGGTACTCCATTTTGTCATCTCTAATTTGTAATTCATTGGACTGTCACTTTTTGGTAGCCATATATTCGATCTTTGTACAGACGGTGCTTAGTCTTTTCTTTGTGCTTTCCTTTACTAACCTGGGCACAAACTTAATGGCATGGTTACTAGTCTATAATTATTGTTATTACTACTACTGAAATATACTGGGCCAATCATGAATAAAAAAATTAAAAAAAAAAACAAATATACATAAAAGATTTTAATGGAATAATTTTTGACTATTAACATTCATGTCAGACGTACATTTATTGGATATCAAAAAATTAAAGATTTTTTTTTTTTGTGAATGAGAAGAGGGTCCCTGCTTGTATTTTTGAGACAGAGAGAGAGAGGAGATACACAGTAAGAGGGAGAGGATGTACAGAGAGAGAAGGAGAGAGACAGACAGGATACAGAGAAGGACAGGAGTCTGAGTTTTGTTTAATGGCATATCAACCTCTGTGGGGTATTTAATGCCAAAAAGGTGGGGTTTTAAGGTATTTTTTTCTTAATGTTAGGTTATAGTGAAAAAGTTGATTTAGTCAAATTTTGATGAAATTTTTTTATTTTATTTTAGAAAACTTAAGATGTCTTCTATTTTTGTATTCAAAAGTGTATTGTTGGTAATAATTTTTTTCCTTCAAAAATGTTATGGCAATAATTTTTTTCCTTAAAGATGTGTATTTTTCTCTAAAAGTCCATTTTTATGTATATTTTTCTATAAAAGTCTCTTTTTATACTTTCATAATGTTTTGACCCCCGTTTGGGGGTGGGGGTTTAACTATTTGCTGGGATCCTAACAGGTGTTACCACTTCAGGTCAGGGTGGAACTGGGAACAACAGCAATAAAGGGGTGGTTCCATGCTCCTCACAACTTCCAAATCAGAGGCCTTGCTGCTGGAAGCAGTTTACCATCATACCCAGGACCCAGAAGGACGCACAGATATGTTTATATATATATATATATAGAGAGAGAGAGAGAGAGAGAGTGACAAAAAGAGGATGTTCCGCTTTTTTAAGTGTGTGAAAGAACAGCACTATTGGAAAATAAAATAATGCAATTATTACAAGAGATTTATTGAAAGAAAGTAAAAATATTTCTATTATTTCTATGTAACAAAATGAGCTTAATATTGCGAGGAATGCTTTTTATTCCGAAGCTACAGACTTAATGATGTAGAGTGTGTTGAGATATCACTCAGTCAAATTAAGATAAACCGAAAAAAAAACAAAATAGCTGATCCATTTGGTAAAAGATTAAAATTTCAATAAAAATACTTGTATAGAGCATAATGTGATTGAAATCAATGATAGAAATCTACTTAAATTAACTATCATTTTGGTAATGGCCATTAACAAATCCCACATTGTTCACGCTCTGATCACTTCTTTATATACAGGGTGTCCATAAAGTTTGTGTGTGCTTTAAAAAATTTATAACTGTTTGTATTTGCTATAGAAATAATTTGTAAAAAGAATTAGAGAGAAGTAAATCTATATTTTTTAAGGTTTTATTGAAATTTTATTTAAGTTCCACATGTCCGCCATCATTAGCAATACAAAGGGTAATATGATTTTGCAGTTCACAGAAAACATTTGCCAACTGATTAACAGTAATGCCTGAAATCATTAGTTATTTCAGCTTTCAAATCTTCTAATGAACTAGGTTTGGTAGCATACAATTGTTTTCACATGTAACCATAAAAAAAAAAAATCTAATGGACACAGTTTACTTTTTCCTCAGTTGAACCATGGATTCCGAAAAAAAAGGAAATATTTTTTACTTATCTAAAAATTGTTGCAAATTTTGTGGTAAAGAATTATTCAATAACTATGCTTAATGCATGGTCGGGTACAGCTAGTATGAAATAATATAAGAGGTTAAAGCTTTTATTATAACTAGCAGTATAACCCGGCGTTGCTCAGGTGTAATGAAAGCTTTAAAACTAATCCATGGTCCTGGAGCTCAGACTCAGCCTAAAGAATATTTGAAATAATAAAATAATTGCGACAATTTACCAATCGCACCTTATATATATATATATATATATATATATATATATATTACTAGCAGTATAGCTTGGCATTTCTCGGGTGTAATGAAAGCTTTAAAACTAATCCATGGTCCTGGAGCTCAGACTCCAGGGACATTGGCATGAAAGACTAAAAAGCAATAGTTGTTTCCAGTTAAAGCAAAACCGTAGACTGAAAGAAAAATGAATGGATGTAATATTTGTGTGAAGTTTGGTGAGAATCGGATAAAAACTGTGGATTTGTATAAAGGACATACAGACAGATAGACACACACACACACACAAACATCTTGCTTTTATATATATATATATATATATATATATAATCGATTTTCTGTACTATTGTAAGAACTGCAACTTTAAAACTTCTGAATATCATTTCTTATGTCTTTGTCTATATGTGTATGAAATTTGATTAAAATCGGACCACTTCTTCTATAACCCGATTTCTTTGATTATCGGTTTTTGATATTTATTGGGGGTACCTCGACACAAAACCTAGCTAAGAACACTCACAGACGCTTATAGTACAACTTTGTAAATTTTCAAGAAAATCAGTTCAGCCGTTTCGGCATCTGTAGGTAATGGACCCCCCCCCCCCCCCGCCCACACACAGACAAAGTTCCATTTATAAATAAGTTTAGATTTAGATATTAATAACACATGTTTGGAGCCTTTCAACACAATAGCCAGATCATTTTCTCTTAGACATGAATGACTTGTCAGCTTCAATCTCTTGACCGATTAATGTCATTTTAGAGAAAAAAAAAATGTTATTCGTCATCTACTGTCCTGATTTCCCTTGACTCTTTCTGTTCATCATTAAGGGTGATATCGATTAAAAATTAAAGTGTAAATGCAATGTCAATTCCTATCTACCGTTCTCCAAATTACTCTTTCCTCTTCCTCCTCATTATTAACATTTCTGTTCCGAATTCTTCCACACCTTGTAATCACTTGTGTCTTAGTGGCTTTACTGCTTTGCTCGGGGTGATATCGATTAACAATTAAAGTGTAAATGCAATGTCAATTCCTATCTACCGTTCTCCAAATTACTCTTTCCTCTTCCTCCTCATTATTAACATTTCTGTTCCGAATTCTTCCACACCTTGTAATCACTTGTGTCTTAGTGGCTTTACTGCTTTGCTCGGGGTGATATCGATTAAAAATTAAAGTGTAAATGCAATGTCAATTCCTATCTACCGTTCTCCAAATTACTCTTTCCTCTTCCTCCTCATTATTAACATTTCTGTTCCGAATTCTTCCACACCTTGTAATCACTTGTGTCTTAGTGGCTTTACTGCTTTGCTCGGGGTGATATAGATTAACAATTAAAGTGTAAATGCAATGTCAATTCCTATCTACCGTTCTCCAAATTACTCTTTCCTCTTCCTCCTCATTATTAACATTTCTGTTCCGAATTCTTCCACACCTTGTAATCACTTGTGTCTTAGTGGCTTTACTGCTTTGCTCGGGGTGATATCGATTAACAATTAAAGTGTAAATGCAATGTCAATTCCTATCTACCGTTCTCCAAATTACTCTTTCCTCTTCCTCCTCATTATTAACATTTCTGTTCCGAATTCTTCCACACCTTGTAATCACTTGTGTCTTAGTGGCTTTACTGCTTTGCTCGGGGTGATATAGATTAAAAATTAAAGTGTAAATGCAATGTCAATTCCTATCTACTGTTCTTCTGATTACTCTTTTCTCTTCCGCTAATTGGCTAATGCCACTAATGTGCAGGGGGCTACGTAAGAGTGAAAAGATTAGAAGAGAGAAAGCCAGAAACCACATCCTAAACAGGGAACAAGGGATGAGCCTCTACACCTGTTCAATAGACGTGGGTGGAATCTGAACTGGGCGATAGTTTAGTCTATCTACTCCAATTAGTCTTTCACATCTTGTAACCTCTTGTGTCTTAGTGGCTTTACTGCCTTGCTCGGGGTAATATAGATTAAAAATTAAAGTGTAAATGCAGTGTCATTTGCTATCTATTGTTCTCCTGATTACTCTTCTTTTCCTGCTCATTATTAATGTTTGTGTTCCTAGTTCTTCCACACCTTGTAACCTCTTATGTCTTAGTGGCTTTACTGCCTTGTTTGGGGTGATACCGATTAAAAAAAAATAAAAATAGAAAAATAATAATGATGTACTTGATGCAAAAAACAAAGTCCCAATTTGATACACAGAATAATTTCCTTTATACCATAAGAGTCAGTAAAGTGCTATACGTGATAGATGATTGGGCGATCATGTCTCTTTTGATACATAACTGACTAAACAGAAGATTTTCCCACAGTAGATTGCCATTTTTTTTTTCTCCAGTAGACTAGTTGCCAAACAAGGTTATAGAAGCCAATCTCTCCTGCTATTCAACCCAAAGATGGAGGGAGAAGAGATGAATTAATAAAGAGATTTGCACGTAGTGAACACAGTGAATTTAAACTTGGCTCTTTGGCTTCTCATTTCAAGTCAATATCCATTGCATTACAATATGTGTCAAAAAAAAGTGATGTAATGAATATGCATACACCTTGGTTCCCACTTACAGTATTGTAATTGGCTGGTGTCAGCCATAAATAGTGACTAACACAAGGATGCATAGAGATCTACGTCCATAGGTCTACGACTACTGACTAAGCCCACGTCTCAGGATACTGCATACGATGAGTACTGTCCATTATGTCTACGTACTAGATTGTCCTACCAGGTTGCATTAGCCTGAACTGCTTAACTACCTCAAATGATATATATATCCCTTTCCGGGACATATCAAAAAGAAAAGCAGATTTTAATGAAACGAATAAAAGTACCATATATACTAGAATATAATGTGAGTTTCTATGAAGAAAACGAAAAAAAAAAAAAAAAAAAAAAAAAAAAAAGACACAAAAAAAACGAAAAAACAAAAAAAACGAAAAAACAAAAAAAAACAAAAAAAAACGAAAAAACAAAAAAAAACGAAAAAAAAAAAAAAAACGAAAAAACGAAAAAACAAAAAAAACGAAAAAACAAAAAAACAAAAAAAAACGAAAAAACAAAAAAAACGAAAAAAAAAAAAAAACGAAAAAACAAAAAAACAAAAAAAACGAAAAAACAAAAAAAACGAAAAAACAAAAAAAACAAAAAAAAACGAAAAAACAAAAAAAACGAAAAAAAACAAAAAAAAACGAAAAAACAAAAAAACAAAAAAAACGAAAAAACAAAAAAAACAAAAAAAAACGAAAAAACAAAAAAAAACGAAAAAACAAAAAAAAAAACGAAAAAACAAAAAAACAAAAAAACGAAAAAACAAAAAAACAAAAAAAACGAAAAAACAAAAAAAACAAAAAAAAACGAAAAAACAAAAAAAAACGAAAAAAAAAAAAAAAACGAAAAAAAAAAAAAACGAAAAAAAAAACAAAAAAAACGAAAAAAAAAAAAAAAACGAAAAAACAAAAAAACAAAAAAAACGAAAAAAAAAAAAAAAAACGAAAAAACAAAAAAACAAAAAAAACGAAAAAACAAAAAAAACAAAAAAAAACGAAAAAACAAAAAAAAACGAAAAAAAAAAAAAACGAAAAAACAAAAAAACAAAAAAAACGAAAAAACAAAAAAAACAAAAAAAAACGAAAAAACAAAAAAAAACGAAAAAAAAAAAAAAAAAACGAAAAAACGAAAAAACAAAAAAAAACGAAAACAAAAAAAACGAAAACAAAAAAAAAAGCATGGGGAGGTCACTCTATACAAGAGTATAATTTATTTGAAGAGCTTAAGAATCATGTATTCCTGATGACCTTCTGTACTATACACAGCTCAATAATTTATGGAGGAGTTAAAATTCATGCAAAAAACATGTCTGAACTTCTGGGGTGAAGACTTATCCGACAGGATAACAGCATCCTGGATTAAAACATTTTTCTTCTTCTATGTGCCTTGTCCTTTCAGGACGTATGCAATCATGGCTTTTCATGTCTCCCTATCCATGGTGGCCCTTAGCACGCTTTCTCCTGTTACACCATGCAACTTCCATTCATGCCATCCACCTACTCAAGCCCGTCAAGTATGTTACATGCTATTTTCCCCATCTCTCCTTACCTCTACCTGGCCTGTTAGTATCAAATTCTCCAAGCCCTCCTTCCTCATTGCATGTCCCAGGAACTTTGGCTGTCTCTTCCTGATCCTCAGTATTAATTTCCTTTTCGATTACATCCTTTCTAACACCTCATCATTGCTCACAGGCTTGATCCATGATATTCACAGCATCCTTCTGTAGAACAGCATTTCAATTGCTTCAAGTTTTTCCTTCATCTTTGATGATATTGTCCAGCATTCGCTGCCATATTGAAGAACTGAATCACAAAGCAATCCAGTACTCTCTTCTAGTGAAAGTTTCCTGTCTCTTAATACTCTACTCTGCTTCTGGAACAGGTCCTTCACCATGCCAATTCATCTTTGGACCCCTGTGTCACACTTTCCGTCTTCTGTTAAAACACTTCCTAGGTATTTAAACATTAATACTTTCATAAAATAAGTGTGAGGATTAAAGTGTGGATCCATGAATTTAGTGGCAAGTTTAAGTCCTGGTATTAACTGAAGAAAAAAAATGACAGAAATATCCCTAGGCATATACAACGGAAACAGAAATATCTACCTCTATAGATTAAAGGGTTCAAATCAAAATTCCCTGTATTGTTACTTGCATCGACAGATACCTGAGAAAAGCTAAAAGGCATAACTAAAAATGCTGCAATAATAAAAATGAGGACATTAAAATCAATGTAAAAAGATCAGAAGGAGATAGGTTTGCCACACGCCCAGTTCACACTCCTCCCCATTCATTTGAACAAGAGCAGAGTTTGACCTAGTTTCCTGTTTAAGATTCAGTTTCCAGTTCCTTCTAAATGTCTTTCATTCTGAGTACACTCTTGTGTCTTAGTAACATTGTTGCCTCAGATTCAGGCAGTTAGTTAAGTGCCATACCTGATATATGCATGGGCAATCATGTCTCAAAAGAGACATGACTGACTGGACAGAAGATTATCCCGCAGTAGGTTGCCATTGCTTTCTGCAGTAGAATGGTTGCCAGCCAAGGTTATAGAACCCAATCTGTCCTGTTATTTGACTCATAGCTAGAGGGGGAAGAAATGTATTATATTATTCAGTAGTAATTAGTAGGGGACCAGTTTATTACTTCATACCAGTACAAAACCGATCCCCCACTTTATACCCAGTAGAAGTCGTCATCATGTTTCCAACTATTATATTCAGTCAGTCAGCTAAGTGCCAAATGTGATACATGCATGGGCAATCATGTCTCAAAAGAGACATAACGGACTGGACAGAATATTATCCCGCAGTAGGTTGCCATTGCTTTCTGCAGAAGAATGGTTGCCAGCCAAGGCTATAGAACCCAATCTGTCCTATTTAACCCATAGCTGGAGGGAAAAGATGGATTAATACATTTGCGCATAAGTGAATGTAAGGAATTCAACTGAAATTCAAACTCGGCTGACCAATTTGTCGTTCTGAGTCAATATCTATTGCCCCACAATGCACATTGCTTTGGATTAAAACGAAAAAAAAAATTTTCTTGACAACTTCATTATATCTTTCTTTACTTCAACTGATTGAAAATTGACCACATTTTTGAAATTTTTGAAAATTGACCACATTTTTGAAATTTTTGAAAATTGACCACATTTTTAAAATTTTTGAAAATTGACCACATTTTTAAAATTTTTGAAAATTGACCACATTTTTGCCAATTTAAATAAATTCAGGCTATAAGTATGAGTGTCTAGGGCTATATCGTGTTGAATTCACCAGTTCCTGTCCGATCACCGAAGTTAAGCAACATCGATCCTGGCCAGTACTTAAATGGGTGACCATTTGGGAATACCAGGTGCTGTAAACGTAAGGACCAAGAATGGTCCACCAGTCCTCCAGGTTTGGGGGGTTGGGTGCAGGGCTAGCAACCCTGCCCCATAAAAAAACAGTTTGTTACAGAAACAGCAACAAAAAGTTGCTACCCTATGCACCATCTGGGTGTGATGGATAAATGATTCATGATAAGTATGAGCGGACACTAAATATGATTTATACTTTACATTTTTAACAGATTAAATATTGCATTATAGAAAGGAGATATTCCAAGTAGGTGAGAGAGAGAGAGAGAGAGAGAGAGAGAGAGAAAGATGCAAAAATAACATCAATTCGTCAGGTCTTGATAGCAGTTAAAACATACACAGAAAAAAAAAAAACCCTTACTCATATTGACTTAATAAAAACCAAGACATCAGTATTTGATATTAACAGATTATGAAAGGACGTGTTCATTCAGTAGAAAATTAAAAAAGAAAACAGACAACACATTCTATATATTTTTTTTTTAATCATTTCACCCCAAGCAAAGGCGGAAACGCCACTGATGTGCAGGGGGCTACATAAATGTAAAAAGATTAATTAGAAAAGAGTGAGGAGTACAAACTAGTTAGAGAGGAACAATAGAAAGCTGAGAAAGCAGGTGCGATGACAGATACATAGGTGGAGAGAAAGGGAAGGTTATACAGGGGTGGGGAGAGAACTAGAGTCCAGTGGTTAGTAGATGAGTATTGACTTTGCATTTAAATTTCTGGAGGTTGTAGCCGTCAGGAAAGCAAGAATACGGGAGCGAGTTCCGCAGGTGGGAAGTGCGAGAGAAGAAGCTGCAAGAGTAGAATTGTCGTCTGCATATATTACAAGAGAATGGAGCAAAAACATCCAAGCATCATCTTTTGCAAAATCTTAATCTAAACTTATTTATAAATGGAACTTCATCTGTGTGTGTGTGTGTGTGTGTGTGTGTGTGTGTGTGTGTGTGTGTTTGTCCGTTACCTATAGACTCCGAAACAGCTGAACCGATTTTCTTGAAAATTTACACAGTTGTACCATAAGCGTCTGTGAGTGTTCTTAGCTAGGTTTTGTGTTGAGGTACCCCCAATAAATATCAAAAATCGATAATCGAAAAAATCGGGTTATAGAAAGAGTGGTCCAATTTTAATCAAATTTGATACACTCATAGACAAAGACATAAGAAACGATATTCAGAAGTTTCAAGGTTGCAGTTCTTACAATCGTGCAGAAAATCAATAATATATATATATATATATATAAATATAAAAGACAAGATGTTTGTGTGTGTCTGTTTATCTGCCTGATGTCTATTTTTTTCAGCCCTTTTATTTTAGTTTTTGCTTCGGGTTTGGCTCTAAGTAGGTATAATTGTAGTTCTTAGTCTCAGCCATGATACCATTTACTCAAAGGACTTATTTAGCCTTCAAAATTCAGTTTACGACAAAAAAAACTTATTTGATATCGATAACAGGAAATCAAAATTTCATTTACATCCATTCATTTTTTTGTTTCAGTCTACGGGTTCGCTTCAACTGGAAACAACTATTGCTTTTTAGTCTTTCGTGCCAACGTCCAAAGAGTCTGAGCTCCAGGACCATGGATTAGTTTTAAAGCTTTCATTACACCCAAGCAACACCGGGCTATACTGCTAATATTTTTATATAGAAAGAGAAAAAAAGGAGGAAAACAAATGAGGAGATGAAAGTAATGAAAAGGAAATGTAACCACATTTGATACATACACAAAAATATACGTATTAGGTGCGATTGGTAAATTGTCGCAATTATTTTATTATTTCAAATATTCTTTAGGCTGAGTCTGAGCTCCAGGACCATGGATTAGTTTTAAAGCTTTCATTACACCCGAGCAACACCAGGCTATACTGCTAGTATATATATATATATATATATTTAAATACATATTCAAGTAAGCAAACATACATTTAGTCTTACTGCTCCAGTTGCTTTTGTCAAACCCTTTTTTGCCTTTTATTTGTTATTCTACTAGTTTCAAGTTTGTATTTATTTCTTTAAGTAAACATCGAACATTAACAACAGAATATCATTACTAAATTGTGAGACCAGGTTGATTGTTACTGAAGGGATGAGAAAGAAGAGGGAAAGGATGAGAAAGAAGGAAGAAAGAAAGAAGGAAAAGGAAAGGGACGAGGAGGAAGGAAAAAGGAAGGAAAGAGGAGGAAGGAAAAAGGGAAGGGATGAGGAGGAAGGAAAAAGGGAAGGGATGAGGAGGAAGGAAAAAGGAAAGGAAAGAGGAGGAAGGAAAAGGAAAGGGAAGAGGAGGAAGGAAAAAGGGAAGGGAAGGAGGAGGAAGGAAAAAGGGAAGGGACGAGGAGGAAGGAAAAAGGGAAGGGACGAGGAGGAAGGAAAAAGGGAAGGGACGAGGAGGAAGGAAAAAGGGAAGGGACGAGGAGGAAGGAAAAGGGAAGGGACGAAGAGGAAGAAAAAAGGGAAGAAAGGGAAGAGGAAAGAGGGAAGGGAAGAGGAAGAAGAATTGAGAGGAAATGGTGAGATACAAGGAGGAGTGAGAAATGGGGAAGAAAACTGGGGGAAGAAGGGAAGGACAATTTAGAAGGAGGAGGAGGAGTGGGTAACAGGGTGAGTGGAAGAATTAATTATCAAATAAAAAAATGAATTTGGCACAAAAATGATTGAAACAAGTAACAAAAACTAATCAAAAGTAATCAGAATCTCAATAAAAAGTCTGCAAATGACGGTTTATTATTCATTCATAATCTCTGACATAAAAAAGGATTTTCGGGAAAGGGGAGAAGAAACGAACTGAAAATGAGATTTATGTGCACTATCCAGAAATTATTTTATACCAGTTTGGATGTACCTACTGATTTTTTTTTTCTCTTTTTTACATTTTTTTGGCAAATAAGTGAAAAAAAAATATTATGGAGGCAAGCCAATAAAAAGATAAGATTGAAAACATTTCTTTTATTATAAGACATAAATTACACGCATTGTTTTCCACACACAGACAATCAAAATTAGATTAACAAGCAAGGAGCATGAGGCATATTTATTTTAATGGATTATTCACAATATGAAAAGAGACAAAAAAGAGATTCACAAATATATTCTTACTGTATAATCATTTGCAATGTATTTATTTACATTATACATATAATAGCCCTAATCTATCAGTAATGCTTACATTCATTCCTGACCACTGACAATCCCTTTCTTCCTGATTTTCAATGCATTCCTATAGTAAAATCATTAGCAATGCATTTACATTATACATCTAATAGCCCTATTCTATCAGTAATGCTTGCATTCATTCCTGACCACTGACAATCCCTTTCTTCCTGATTTTCAATGCATTCCTATAGTAAAATCATTAGCAATGCATTTACATTATATATATAATAGCCCTATTCTATCAGTAATGCTTACATTCATTCCTGACCACTGACAATCCCTTTCTTCCTCATTTTCAATGCATTCCTATAGTAAAATCATTAGCAATGCATTTACATTATACATCTAATAGCCCTATTCTATCAGTAATGCTTGCATTCATTCCTGACCACTGACAATCCCTTTCTTCCTCATTTTCAATGCATTCCTATAGTAAAATCATTAGCAATGCATTTACATTATACATCTAATAGCCCTATTTTATCAGTAATGCTTGCATTCATTCCTGACCACTGACAATCCATTCCTTCCTGATTTTCAATGCACTCTTATCAGTCAGTCAAGTGCTATACGTGATATGCACTTGGGCAATCATGTCTCTTTCGATCCATGACTGATTAGGCAGAAAATTTTCCTGCAGTAGTTTGCCATTTATTTCTGCAGTAAACTGGTTGCTAACCATGGCTATAAAACCCAATCTGTCCTCTTATTCAACCCATAGCTGCAGAAAAAAAAAAAAGATTAATTAATACCTTTTCCAAAATATTTGCTCATAAGTTAATGCAACAAATTTAACTGGAATTTGAACTTGGCTCTCCGATTTCTAATTCGGAGCCAATATCAATTTCACCACAACACACATTTATAGTAAAGTCATTAATATTGCATTTCTATTATACTTGTAAAAGCCCTATTCTATAAGTAATTTTTCTTTCTAGAATGTTTACCATTAGTCCATGCTTTGAATATTGCTATCACATATGATTTAGTACTTCTATATATTTAGAGATTCTTAATCGAGGCTTTACGCAAGGAATAAGGATGATATACCCCAATGATTGTAATAAAGTGTTTGGTTCGAAATTCCGAACACCTGAAGAAGACCGGAGCGTACAATGACTGAAATGTCGTACAAATGCCAACAAAAATGAGAACAATAGTCCGAATAATGTAAATACCCAAGTGATTGTAATAAAGGATTCGATTTGAAATTCGTAGCACCTGAAGAAGGCCAGAGTATACAATGGCCGAAACGTCGTACAAATGCCAACAAAGATGAGGACAACAGTGTAAATACTGTAAATACCCCAGTGATTGTAATAAAGGATTCAGTTTGAAATTTCTAGCACCTGAAGAAGGCTGGAGCATACAATCATCAAAACATCATACAAATGCCAACAAAGATGAGGACAATAGTCCGAATAATGAAAATACTACCTCATCTCAAAAATATAGACAAATACTTCAAGTTTGTTTCTGATATTAATAGATGCTTCCTTCCTAACCTTTTGTTTGAATTATGTCATTATTCTTTCTCAAAATTACTTGTGCTATCCATTTTAGTTGTTGTCACTGTTGAAAGTCCTGAAGTGTTAAAGGTTCTTATTTGGTAGAGTTTTTTTTTTATTTGTGTTTCTTTTATGATACTAATGTTAAACCCAATATATCCAAAGAAAGTCAACTATGCAGGTTTGTTTAAATATATTTACATATGGTTGTGTACATCAAAATTTTGGGGTATTGGATGCAAACAGATTTTAACATCAAATTTAAATTTTAGGATAAGTCACTGATGCCTCCTCAACAGGTGTTTACTCGTGCAACCAGACTGGCAACTGGGTCCCACCGATTCACAGTCAGGTTAGCCAAATGCAGACAACAATTCTACTCCTGCAGCTTCTTCTCTCGCACTTCCCACCTGTGGAACTCGCTCCCGTATTCTTGCTTTCCTGACGGCTACAACCTCCAGAAATTTAAATGCAAAGTCAATACTCATCTACTAACCACTGGACTCTAGCTCTCTCCCCACCCCTGTATAACCTTCCCTTTCTCTCCACCTATGTATCTGTCATCGCACCTGCTTTCTCAGCTTTCTATTGTTCCTTTCTAACTAGTTTGTACTCCTCACTCTTTTCTAATTAATCTTTTTACATTTATGTAACCCCCTGCACATCAGTGGCATTTCCGTCCGCCTTGCTCTGGGTGAAATGATTAAAAAAAATATGTACCTTTTAGAAACATGCACAAAAAAATCCAGTTTTCACTTTCAATAATCTTAAATGATTCAACATCAAGTAAGTTGTATGGTTATAAAATAAACAGTAAGAACTAAGCAAACAAAATGTTAACTGATTCAATTGAGGTAACATATGTAGCATGCATTTGAAACAATTGAGGTAACATATGTAGCATGCATTTGAAACAATTGAGGTAACATATGTAGCATGCATTTGAAACAATTGAGGTAACATATGTAGCATGCATTTGAAACAATTGAGGTAACATATGTAGGCATGCATTTGAAACAATTGAGGTAACATATGTAGCATGCATTTGAAACAATTGAGGTAACATATGTAGCATGCATTTGAAACAATTGAGGTAACATATGTAGCATGCATTTGAAACAATTGAGGTAACATATGTAGCATGCATTTGAAACAATTGAGGTAACATATGTAGCATGCATTTGAAACAATTGAGGTAACATATGTAGCATGCATTTGAAACAATTGAGGTAACATATGTAGCATGCATTTGAAACAATTGAGGTAACATATGTAGCATGCATTTGAAACAATTGAGGTAACATATGTAGCATGCATTTGAAACAATTGAGGTTAACATATGTAGCATGGCATTTGAAACAATTGAGGTAACATATGTAGCATGCATTTGAAACAATTGAGGTAACATATGTAGCATGCATTTGAAACAATTGAGGTAACATATGTAACATGCATTTGAAACAATTGAGGTAACATATGTAACATGCATTTGAAACAATTGAGGTAACATATGTAACATGCATTTGAAACAAAAGAGAAAAATTGCTAAGGTCTGAACTAAAAAAAATATAAAAAAAATTTACACATGAGTACAGCTCACATTAGAAAGAGCACTATCCATGAAAAATATGAGTGCTTTTTTTTTTTTTAAAACATAAATAATCAGTGACAACCTTAGGTCTCTGGTTAGGACCATGGAATTAGGAAAAAAGAAAGATGTAAAAAAAAAAAAAAAAAAAAAAAAGAATTAGTAATAAAAAAATCCTCAGAACAGAAATTGTAACATTTTCTTTAAGGAGGTGAAAGTAGTAATCACTTCATTAGCTATTTGAAATGGTACGAAGAAATAGTGACAATTCTAGATTAATCTTTGAATGAAATCCAAAGCCATTTCCTTTGGAATTCATATGGGAAGAATATCAAGGTGAAAGAGATACTTTCAAAAGTTTATAGAAAAGAGGAAGAGAATTTTTCAGGGAAGATTTTTTTTTCTTTAAGCTTTCGGTTTAAATATGACACGTCTTCACGACTAAAACATGGCTAAGAAAATGAGATTGGGAAGGGCTGGAAGATTGATGAACGGCTGGAAAAAACGTATGTAATATAACAATCTGGCCCCACCCGAGGAAGGCTGATGCAAGCGGGGGTGTTTCCGGTCGTTGAAAGGAATGGATGTTTGTTTGACCTTATTTCCGGCAGTAGCGGAAATGGCTACAGAGGCAAACAGAACAGGTGTCTCTGAGAATTACGTGGGCGTGCGTGGGCGAGGCAAAACCGGAAGAAAAAGTTCTGGTACTGAAGATTATAAAAAGACCTCGGCGCACGGATTCACGAGACAGACCAGAGTAGCAGTAGAGAGAGAGAGACACAACAGATATGACGACACTCCCGTCAACCCTTAGAAGCGCGCTCTCTCACTCTCTGTTCCCTAGGCTACACGGTTCATCGTCATTAATAAAAATATAACTTATATTTTTATATATATGCGTGTTTGTTGTTTGTCGATATACAACACGTAGAGAATGATTGAAGATCCATTAATGATAGGAGGGCTATAAAAAGAAATGGGGGTAGTTGGAGAAGTTACAGAAAGACAGGAAAAAAATGGGGCTACGGCCCCTAGAGAGAGAGAGAGAGAGAGAGACACGGACTGACCTATACATAGAAAAAAAGATATTCTGTCCAACGGGCAGGGGGGGGGGATGACCAACAGACAATCTAAAATAGAAAGATTGGTCTACAAAAAAGAAAGAGAATAGTTGGTGAAGCTGACAAGGAGGGAGAGAGAGAGAAATGGAAGAAAGGTTCACAGAATAGGAGAGAGAGAGAGAGTAAAACAAAAGAGAAAGCTCTTCAGAATTCAGTTGTGCCATACACGCTTGGGCGATCATGTTTCTTTTGAGACATGTTTGATTGGGAAGAAGATTTTTCTGCAGTGGATTGCTTTCTTTCTACGGTAGAATGGTTGCAAACCAAGGCTGTAGAACCCAGTCTGTCTTGCTATTTTAGCCCATAGCTGGAGGGAGAAAAGACGGAGTAATACCTTTCCCAAAGCCATTTGCGCATATGTGAATGCAACAAATTCAAACTTGGCTCTGTGATTTCTCATTCTCTGATGTCCACTGCACCACAACGCACATCCATCTTCAGAATTAAATGACGGAAAAAAAAAAAAAACATCTCTCTAAGAGAATAAAATAAAGATTTCATTTTACTAGTCAGTTGAGTGTCATACGTGATACACGCTTGAGCGATCATGATACATGCTTTGGCGATCGTGAGACATGACTGACTAAGCAGAATATTTTTCTGCGGTAGGTTGCCATTACTTTTTGTAGTAGACTGGTTCCCAACCAAGGCTATAGAACCCAATCCATCCTGCTATTTATTCCATAGCTAGAAAGAGACAGATTAATATCTTTCCCAAGGGTATTTGTTCATAAGTGAATGCAATGACTTCAACTGGAATTTGAACTCGGCTCTCTGATTTCTCGTTCGTAGCCGATATCCACTGCACCAAAACACACATCCTTTTAATTTTACTAACAAAGCAGAAAAAAAAAAAAAAAAAAGAGAAGATAAAGTGAGAGAGAGAGAGATGAGGAAAAAATGCAATTTAAGCTTCATGTCTTGAGAGAGACATGACTGACAGAAGATTTTCCCGCAGTAGGTTGCCATTACTTTCTGCAGTAGACAGATTGCCAACCAAGGCTATAGAACCCACTCCATCCTGCTATTTAAATCATAGCTGGAAGGAAGAAATGGATTAATACATTTCCCAGGGGTATTTTTGAGTGTGGTGCAATGGATATTGGCTCGGAACGAGAAATTGGAGAGCCGAGGTCGAATTCCAGTTGAATCGTTGCATTCACTTACGTGCAAATACCCTTGGGAAAGGTATTAATCCATCTCTTCCCTCCAGTTATGGTTAAATAAAGAACACATTGGGTTCTATAGCCTTGGCTGGCAACTAATCTTCTGCTCAGTCAGTCATGTCTCTTTCGAGACATGATCACCCAATCGTTTATCACGTATGGCACTTGACTGACTGAATATAACAGTTGGAAACATGATTACGGTTTCTACTAGGTATAAAGTGGGGGATCGGTTTTCTACTGTTATGAAGTAACAAATTGATCCCCCACTAATTACTACTTAATAATATAATACATTTCTTCTCTTCTAGCTAGGAGTCAAATAATAGGACAGATTGGGTTCTATAGCCTTGGCTGGCAACCACTCGACCGCAGAAAGCAATGGCAACCTACTGCGGGATAATCTTCTGCCCAGTCAGTCATGTCTCTTTTGAGACATGATCACCCAAGCATGTTTCACGTATGGCACTTAACTGACTGACTGAATATAATAATTGAAAACATGATTAAGGCTTTTACTGGACATAAAGTGGGGGATCTGTTTTATATTGTTATGAAGTAATAAACTGATCCCCACTAATTACTACTTAATAATATAATACATTTCTTCCCTTCTAGCTAGGAGTCAAATAATAGGACAAATTGGGTTCTATAGCCTTGTCTGGCAACCAGTCTACCGCAGAAAGCAATGGCAACCTACTGTGGGATAATCTTCTGCCCAGTCAATCATGTCTCTTTCGAGACATGAACACCCAAGCATGTTTCACGTATGGCACTTAACTGAATGCAATGAATCCAAGTGGAACTGGAACTCAGTTTTTCGATTTCTCGTTCTGAGCAAATATCCACGCACATCGTTTTAATTTTACTAACAAAGCAGAAAAAAAAGGGAAGAGAGAGAGAGAGAGAATGCAATTCAAGCCTCCATCACCGCAGTAATTGCAGCTGTCATGCAAGAATTTCATAATATTACAGTCGAAAGGATCAGCTATCAACAAACACTTGCTGCATCTCCTACATTTGCATTGCAACAGACAGTGAGCGCTGTGCAGCGTCCTTTTGCAGCCCACTGATATCCTCATGCCCAAAACACATGCTTCAATCATCCATATTGCAACCAAAGATTTGCAGCAAATGTGCTGT
The DNA here is from genome assembly GCA_037127315.1 of Ascarosepion bandense. NCBI lineage: Eukaryota > Metazoa > Mollusca > Cephalopoda > Sepiida > Sepiidae > Ascarosepion > Ascarosepion bandense. The sequence goes on along the minus strand of JBBBDQ010002460.1, from coordinate 280,301 downwards.
TAAGTTACAGATTCAACTGTTGTGAGAAGGCACCTGATTCTTGGAGTGGAGGTGATAAGTGAGAATTTTTTTTTCTTTTTTTAATCATATCACCCTGAGCAAGGCGGTAATGCCACTGATGTGCCTGGGGCTACGTAATAGTGAAAATATTGGAAGAGAGAAAGCCGGAAACCACATCCTAAACAGGAAACAAGGGATGAGCCTCTACACCTGTTCAATAGACGTGGGTGGAGTGTGAACCAGGCGATAGTTTAGTCTATCTACTCCAATTGGAAAAAAAAAAAAGAAGAAAAGTGAAAAGATAGAAAAAGAGAAAGCCGGAAACCACATCCTAAACAAACAAGAGAGATGAAAAGAAAAGGTTTAAAACCATTTAAGGAAAAGAGGAACATGATTTAGAAAACAAGTTTCACACAAAAATAGAATTTTGGCAGGTTTGGGTAGAATGTATTTGGTAGAGAGTGGAATATCCCAAATGGAAATGAAAATTTTGGCAGGTTTGGGTAGAATGTATTTGGTAGAGAGTGGAATATCCCAAATGGAAATGAAAATTTTGTCAGGTTTGGGTAGAATGTATTTGGTAGAGAGTGGAATATCCCAAATGGAAATGAAAATTTTGGCAGGTTTGGGTAGAATGTATTTGGTAGAGAGTGGAATATCCCAAATGGAAATGAAAATTTTGGCAGGTTTGGGTAGAATGTATTTGGTAGAGAGTGGAATATCCCAAATGGAAATGAAAATTTTGGCAGGTTTGGGTAGAATGTATTTGGTAGAGAGTGGAATATCCCAAATGGAAATGAAAATTTTGGCAGGTTTGGGTAGAATGTATTTGGTAGAGAGTGGAATATCCCAAATGGAAATGAAAATTTTGGCAGGTTTGGGTAGAATGTATTTGGTAGAGAGTGGAATATCCCAAATGGAAATGAAAATTTTGGCAGGTGGTTGTCAAATGTATTTGATAGAGAGGGGAATATCTCAAATAGAAAAAAAAAAAATCAAACAAAAATATCAGTGGTGATAAACCATCAAAAACAAAACCTGCTTACCTTTTAGCACTAGGACTGAGTCCTTTGTGATATTTTAAAATCTTGTGTTCCTTATTGTTGTTTTCAGTTTTGTTAGAATCTCCATTGCATGTCCTTGTGCTGGTCTGAGTTAGAGTAGAAGTACCGGCCCCAGAGGCTACAGCCCCAGGAGCAGAAACACCGTTAGTACTGCGGCTGGCAGTGCCACCGGATCTCCTTTGAGTGGCAGCCTGGCCGCCCACGTGACTAGAACTAGATCGTGTAGCCATTGCTTTTATGGTAGCTGTAAAGTGGTAATAGAGTAATCCTTTAATATCTGAAAAAAATGGGAAAAAAAAATTTAGTCACTTTCTGGGTAAAATATCTATATTGATATCAGATTGGAATATTTTTTATTAGTTCAATTATATAACAGGCAATGAAAAAAGGTACAGAAAAAAAAAACAGAAAAAAAAAAACAGAAAAAAAAAAACAGAAAAAAAGGAGCAAGAGACTGAAAAAAAAAAAAAAAAAAAAACCGAAAAAACAAAACAAAAAAAAACGAAATAAAAACAAAAAATAAAAAAACACAAAAATCCTAACAAAAATAAAATAAAAAAAACTCACGAACCCCGCCCCACAAAAACGAAAAAAAAACGAATAATAAACAAAAAACGGAAAGAAAAAACAGAAAAAAACAGGAAAACAAAAACAAAGAAAAAAAACAGGAAAAAAAGAAACAGAAAAAAAACAGGAAAAAAAGAAACAAAGAAAAAAACAGGAAAAAAAAAAACAAAGAAAAAAACAGGAAAAAAAAAACAAAGAAAAAAAAGAAAAAAACGAAAAAAAGAAAACAATATTAAATATAGAAAATAGTGGATTGGCAAGAATAAATCTCCATAATCACACTCCCAAAAGTTGAGCTGCGAAGAAAAAAAGCTAATATTGTGTGAATAGGTAGCATTAGAGTATTATTCATTTAGAATTATTAAAAGGCAATGAAACACTAAATGCACATTTATACGTCCAGCAGCTGTAACATGTCTATAAAAATTTGTGGATGAAATGTACCTTCTATATTTGAAATATAAGAGGCATTAACCCTGGACACTAACCATCAATTAAAGTTACATCACTACTAACCATGAGCATATCATACCTACCCGATTTTAAAAATATCAAAAAAATATTAAATATAAATTTTTGTTTTAAATATTTTACGTTTTTTTTTTTAATCATATCAGCCCGAGCAAGGTGGTAATGCTACTGATGTGCAGGGGGCTACGCAAGAGTGAAAAGATTTGGGAAAGAGAAAGCCAGAAACCACATCCTAAACAGGGAACAAGGGATGAGCCTCTACACCTGTACAATAGACGTGGGTGGAGTGTGAACCGGGCGATAGTTTAGTCTATCTACTCCAATTGAAAAAAAAAATACATGCAGGCATTTCAAACATTGTACTTTGAGTTAACATTAATAGGAACTGAAAAATATTTAAGTAAGAAAATCAGGTACTGAAAATTGTAATTAAAATGGTGTACAGGGTAAAATATACACATGGTTAGTGTTCTCAGGTTAAATGCAAATGTCAATCGTTATCTTCTGTCTTCTTAATTCCTCTTTTATTGTTCTCTCTCCTTAATAATGTTTTTCTTTTTCTCATTCTTTCACACTCAGTAACACTTAACTCTGGAACACTAACCATAAATTAAAGTTACACCACTACTAACCATGGGTATATCATTCCTACCTGATTTTGAAAATATCAAAAAAATATTAAATATAAATTTTTGTTTTAAATATTTTACATGCAGGCATTTCAAACTTTGTACTTTGTGCTAACTAGGAACTGTAAAATATCATTTAGGTAAAAAAATCATGTACTGAAAATTGTAATTAAAATGGTGTCATTTGCACAGGATGTTTTATACCCATAGTTAGTGTTCTTGGGTTAATAAAGCCCCACCCAACAAGGAAGTAGTAGAGACATTACGTAATAATTGATGTGTTTGACAATGTGATGACATATTGTTTTACCATGACTATGACATAATTGAAGAAAATGATGTCAGCACATTTTTTTAAAAAATTTAAGTACTCAGTAATTTTGAAAACTTAGAAAAATAGTCTTTGTAATCTAACTCATCCCTTGTTTCCTGTTTCGGATGCGGTTTCCGGTTTTCTCTTTTCCAATCTTCTCACTTTTTTTCTCAATTGGAGTAGATAGTTTAGTCTATCGCCCGGTTCACACTCCACCCACGTCTATTGAACAGGTGAAGAGGCTTACCCCTTGCTTCCTGTTTAGGATGTGATTTCCGGTTTTCTCTTTTCCAATCTTTTCACTCCTATGTAGTCCCCTGCACATCAGTGGCATTACCGCCTTGCTCGGGGTGATATGATTAAAAAAAAAAAAAATATATATATATATATATATATTTTAATGAATTTTAGAATTCACAATCCATTGGGTCAATCTCTGGATTACTTCAACCAATGCTTTTATTCAGTGGGCCATGTGTCCTTGGCAAGTTGATTTACTAAAGGGAAATAAACTGAGATATTGAGAAGAAGCATGGTATGAGGAACTAGAACAATTCACTTGGGTGGACGAAATGAGTTTGGTTCAAAATTCCAATATATATCACATAAGAAGACCGGAGTGTATGACGGCCGAAACATTTTCAATATGACTATTAAGAGAAAGACAACAGTCCAAACACTGTAAATAGCGTAAACATCTTCATTGCACTCAACATAGAGGATTTGTAGATACTGATGAGATCATAACAGTAGTTGCTGGAACTGTATAAGTTTTGTCCTTGGTCTGTATGTAAAGCACCCCCTATTAAACAGACCTTGTGTCACACCTCCCACCATGAATTCATTGCATTTACTTATGAACAAATAAAAGAGTTAATCTATTGCTTATTCCTCCAGATATGGGCCAAATAGCAGTAAAGATTGGGTTCAAAGCCTTGGTTGGCAACCAGTCTCCAGCAGAAAATAATGGCAACCTACTTTCTGCCCAGTCAGTCATATCTCTTTTGAGACATGATCGCCCAAGTGTGTATGGCACTTAACTGACACTCGTCTCCTAGTTGTGTTTCTGCCTTCAAGCAGCTGACTTTCTTTTTTTTAAATGAAGAAAGCCTATTCCTGGGGCTTCCTATCTCAAGTGGGCGGGTTGATGGCAATCAATGGCACTGGTTGTTATAGAAGGACAGTCAGTTAAGTGCCATACATGACATATGCTTGGGCAATCATGTCTCGAAGAGACATGACTGCCTGGGCAGATTTTCCCGTAGTAGGTTGCCATTACTGTGGTAGACTGGTTGTCAACCAAGGCTATAGAATCCAATCTGTCCTGTTATTTGACTCATAGCTAAAAAGGGAAGAAATGTATTATATTATTAAGTAGTAATTAGAGGGGGATCAGTTTATTATTTCATAACAATAGAAAACCGATCCCCCACTTTATGCTTAATAGAAGCCTAAATCATGTTTCCAACTATTATATCCAGTCAGTCAGTTAAGTGCCATACATGATACACACTTTGGGTGATCAGGTCCTGAAAGAGACATGACTGACTGGGCAGAAGATTATCCCGCAGTAGGTTGCCATTACTTTCTGCAGTAGACTGGTTACCAACCAAGGCTATAGAACCCAATCTGACCTGTTATTCGATTCACAGCTAGAGGGGGGGTATTATATTATTAAGTAGTAATTAGTGGAGGATCAGTCTATTACTTCATAACAGTAGAAAACCGATCCCCCACTTTATGCCCAGTAGAAGACTTAATCATGTTTCTATCTATTATATTCAGTTAATAGTCAGTTAAGTGCCATACGTGATACACGCTTGGGTGATCATGTCTCTTTTGAGACATGACTGACTGGGCAGAAGATTATCCCACAGTAGGTTGCCAACCAAGGAATTAGAACCCAATCTGTCCTATTATTTAACCCATAACTGGAAGGAAGAGATGGATTAATACCTTTCCCAAGGGTATTTGTGCGTAAGTGAACGCAATGAATTCAACTGGAATTTGAACTTGGCTCCCCGATTTCTCATTCTGAGCCAATATCCACTGCACCACAATGCACATACTGAATTGAAAATAATACACACTTAGCATATATTTCGTATTCAATGAGAAACAAAAGGCTCATGAAATATTAAAAATTTCAAAGCGAACCATTCTGAGAAACCCAACGAATCAATATACATTGTCCTACCCTACCAAGCCCATCCCATCTAAGTTTAAAATTTGTTGGAACTATTTCTAAAACAAACGACCGACTGCAAAACAAAAACTAAAATTTGGAGGAAAATACTATCACTGTAATAACCGACACAAGCAATACATAGAAAAGATTTTGAGGAATTTAAGAGTCAGTCAGTTAAGTGCTATACGTGATACACACTTGGGAGATCATGTCTCAAAAGAGACATGACTAACTGGGCAGAAGATTATCCTGCAGTAGGTTGCCATTGCTTTCTGTGGTAGACTGGTTGCCGACCAAGGCTTTAGAACCCAATCTGTCCTGTTATTTGACTCATAGCTAGAAAGGGAATATATGTATTATATTATTATGTAGTAATAAGTGGGGGATCAGTTTATTACTTCATAACAATATAAAACAGATCCCCCAATTTATGCCCAGTAGAAGCCTGAATCATATGTTCAACTATTATATTCAGTCAGTCAGTTAAGTGCCATACGTGATACACGCTTGGGCGATCATGTCTCGAAAGAGACATGACTAACTGGGCAGAAGATTATCCTGCAGTAGGTTGCCATTGCTTTCTGCGGTAGACTAGTTGCCAGCCAAGGAATTAGAACCCAATCTGTCCTTTTATTTAACCCATAACTGGAGGGAAGAGACAGATTAATACCTTTCCCAAGAGTATTTGCGCATAAGTGAATGCAATGAATTCGACTGGAATTTGAACTCGGGTCCCCAATTTCCCGTTCCGAGCAGATATCCACTGGACCACAACGCACATCCATCTAAGAGTACATAGTACAATTTAAAAGTACATAACACAAATACACGCAAATTTCCTTGGTAAAGGTATTAATCTCTTCATTTATGGGTTAAATAACAGGATAGATTGGGTTCTATAGCTTTGGCTGGCAACCAGTCTACCGCAGAAAGTAATGGCAACCTATTGCGAGATAATCTGCCAATTCAGTCATGTCTCTTTCGAGACATGATCGCCCAAAGCATGTATCATGTATGGCACTTAACTGACAAACTAAATATAACAGTTGGAAATATGATTAAGGCTTCTACTGGGCATAAAGTGGGGGATCCGTTTTCTATTGTTATAAAGTAATCAACTGATCCCCCACTAATTACTACTTAATAATATAATACATTTCTTTCCCCTCTAGCTATGAGTCAAGTAAGAGGACAAATTGGGTTTTATAGCCTTGGTTGGTAACCACTTTACTGCAGAGAGTAATAGCAACCTACTGCAGGATAATCTTCTGCCCATTCAGTCATGTCTCTTTTGAGACATGATCGCCCAAGTGTGTATCATGTATGGCACTTAACTGACTGACTGAATGAAGGTAAGAGGAGCAGATGAAAATAGTAAATAATAGATTGGGTTTTATAGCCTTGGTTGGCAACCAGTCTATGGCAGAATGTAAAGGCAACCTACTGCAGAAAAGAATGAAAACTGAAAGGATGAAAATTATGACTAAGTGTAACCATACTAAAAAACATTTCTTAAGTTCATACAACCATAGATGAAAACGCCATAATTCCTTGTAATTTTAAAAACTGTGCATTCAAAAATTCTTTACCACATGAGCGTTTTAAAAAAAAATTGTAATTATATATATATATATACTAGCAGTATAGCTCGGCGTTGCTCAGGTGTCATGAAAACTTTAAAACTAATCCATGTTCCTGAAGCTCAGACTCTTTGGACGTTGACATGAAAGACTAAAAAGCAATAGTTGTTTCCAGTTAAAGCAAAACCATAGACTGAAAGAAAAATGAATGGATGTAAGTTAAATTTTGATTTCCTGGTATCGATATCAAATAAGTTTTTTTTGTCGTAAACTGAACTTTGAAGCAAAAACTAAAATAAAAGGGCTACAAAAAAAAAAATACTTACATACAGGCAAATCAACAGACACACAAACACCTTGCCTTATATATATAAATATAAAAATCGATTTTCTGCACTATTGTAAGAACTGCAACCTTGAAACTTCTGAATATCATTTCTTATGCCTTTGTCTATGAGTGTATCAAATTTGATTAAAATCGGATCACTCCTTCTATAACCTGATTTTTTCGATTATCGATTTTCGATAGATATCGGGATACCACGACACAAAACCTAGCTGAGAACACTCGCAGACGCTTATAGTCATCATCATTTATCCATCACACCCAGATGGTGCATAGGGCAGCAGTTTTTTGTTGCTGTTTCTGTAAGAAAGTGTTTTTTATGGGATAGGGTTGTTAGTCCTGCACCCAACCCCCAAACCAGGAGGACTGGTGGACCATTCTTGGTCCTTACGTTTACAGCACCTGGTATTCCCGAATGGTCACCCATTTAAGTACTGACCAGGCTTGATGTTGCTTAACTTTGGTGATCAGATGGGAACCAGTGTATTCAACTCGATATAGCCGTAGACGCTTATATTACAACTGTGTAAATTTTCAAGAAAATCGGTTCAGCCGTTTGAGTCTATAGGTAACGGACACACACACACAGAGACAAAGTTCCATTTATAAATAAGTTCAGATTAGATTATATATATATATAGCCTCTTAGGGTTATAATGGTGCCACATTTATTCCAGACAAAGCAACTGTTGAGTCTAGAGCAAGAAGCTCAACAGACCACAACCTTCTTCAATCTAGGATGTGGTTTCCGGTTTTCTCTTTTCCAATCTTTTCACTCCTTTTCCTTTTTTTTTTTCAATTGGAGTGGATAGACTAAACTATCGCCCGGTTCACACTCCACCCATGTCTATTGAACGGGTGAGGGGGCGCATCCCTTGTTCCCTGTTTAGGATGTGGTTTCCGGTTTTCTCTTTTCCAATCTTTTCACTCTTACATAGCCCCCTGCACATTAGTGGCATTACCGCCTTGCTCGGGGTGATATGATTAAAAAAAAGATTCTAAATTTAAAGTTTTTCTTCTTCTAGATTTGTTGCCATTTTAAGGCAAGAGAGCTCAATCTATGATGATACGTAATGATGTGAAGTGAACAAAACATAATTGGGCTGAAAACATTCTTCCATATCTTCAAGATTTAGCAATCTTGTCTAATCCATTTTGAGTTACTTTTTCTACTTCCTAAACTGAACAGAGATTCAAGTTCCAGTTTCTTTCGTAAGAATATGTGACTAGCAGTATAGCCCGGCGTTGCTCAGGTGTAATGAAAGCTTTAAAACTAATCCATGGTCCTGGAACCTCAGCCTAAAGAATATTTGTGTGAAGTTTGGTGAGAATCAGATAAAAATTGTGGATGTGTATGAGGGACATACAGACAGATAAACAGGCACACACACAAACATTTTGCCTTTTATATATATATATATAATTGATTTTCTGAACTATTGTAAGAAATGCAATTTTGAAGTATCTGAATATCGTTTCTTATGTCTTTGTCTATGAGTGTATCAAATTTGATTAAAATTGGACCACTCCTTCTATAACCCGATTTTTTCAATTATCGATTTTCAATATTTATCAGGGGTACCTTGACACAAAACCTAGCTAAGAACACTCACAGACGCTTATAGTACAACTGTGTAAAATTTCAAGAAAATTGGTTCAGCCATTTCAGAGTCTACAGATAACGGAAGCACACACCCACACAAAGTTCCATTTATAAATAAGTTTAGATTAGATAGATACGATTTTCAAAATAATTGTTATAAAATAATAAATAATAAAACAAATAATAAAATAAAATAAAATAATAAAATCTAATAATAAAATAAATTTAAAAAAATAATTAAATATAATAATAAAATAAATAATAATATATAAAAATAAATAATAATATAAAAATGATTTTTCAGCTTTTGAAGTTCATAAGTTGTTCCTGTTTATCCACCCCCACCCCAAACAATATTGAGGAAGTCAACTCATTTCAAAAAATGAAAACTAAATTAAACATTGTTCTAGAAATTTCTCTTACCATTTATTTTAGTCCAGACGTAAATAAAAAATTTTTATACAAAAGATACTAGAGAACATGGCTCATGTTCTCTCGTGTTAGAGACATTTCCAATTAATTTTGGGTTGCTGGTTTTCAAAGAAAGAAAGAAAGAAAAAACAGAAGAAAGAAAGAAAGAAACAGAAAGAAAGAAAGAAAAAACAGAAGAAAGAAAGAAAAAACAGAAAGAAAGAAAGAAAGAAAGAAAGAAAAAAGAAAGAAAGAAAGAAAAAACAGAAAGAAAGAAAGAAAAAAGAAAGAAAGAAAGAAAGAAAGAAAGAAAAAGAAAGAAAGAAAGAAAGAAAGAAAGAAAAAACAAGAAAGAAAGAAAAACAGAAAGAAAGAAAAACAGAAAGAAAGAAAGAAAAAACAGAAAGAAAGAAAGAAAAACAGAAAGAAAGAAAGAAAGCAAGAAAGAAAGAAAAAACAGAAAGAAAGAAAGAAAAAACAGAAAGAAAGAAAGAAAAAAAGAAAGAAAGAAAGAAAAAAGAAAGAAAGAAAAAGAAAGAAAGAAAAAACGAAAGAAAAGAAAAAACAGAAAGAAAGAAAGAAAAAACAGAAAGAAAAGAAAGAAAAAACGAAAGAAAGAAAGAAAAAACGAAAGAAAGAAAGAAAAAAACAGAAAGAAAGAAAGAAAAAACGAAAGAAAGAAAAAACAGAAAGAAAGAAAGAAAAAACAGAAAGAAAGAAAGAAAAAACAAGAAAGAAAGAAAGAAAAAAGAAAGAAAGAAAGAAAAAACGAAAGAAAGAAAGAAAAAACAAGAAAGAAAGAAAAAACGAAAGAAAGAAAGAAAAACAGAAAGAAAGAAAGAAAAAACAGAAAGAAAGAAAGAAAAAACAGAAAGAAAGAAAGAAAAAACAGAAAGAAAGAAAGAAAAAACAGAAAGAAAGAAAGAAAAAACAGAAAGAAAGAAAGAAAAAACAGAAAGAAAGAAAGAAAAAACAGAAAGAAAGAAAGAAAAAGAAAGAAAGAAAGAAAAAACAGAAAGAAAGAAAGAAAAAACAGAAAGAAAGAAAGAAAAAACAGAAAGAAAGAAAGAAAAACAGAAAGAAAGAAAGAAAAAACAGAAAGAGAAAGAAAGAAAAAACAGAAAGAAAGAAAGAAAAAACAAGAAAGAAAGAAAGAAAAAAACAGAAAGAAAGAAAGAAAAAGAAAGAAAGAAAGAAAAAAGAAAGAAAGAAAAAAGAAAGAAAGAAAAAGAAAGAAAGAAAGAAAAAGAAAGAAAGAAAAAGAAAGAAAGAAAAAACAGAAAGAAAGAAAGAAAAACGAAAGAAAGAAAGAAAAAAGAAAGAAAGAAAGAAAAAACAGAAAGAAAGAAAGAAAAAGAAAGAAAGAAAGAAAAAACAGAAAGAAAGAAAGCAAGAAAGAAAGAAAGAAAAAAACAGAGAGAAAGAAAGAAAAAACAGAAAGAAAGAAAGAAAAAACAGAAAGAAAGAAAGAAAAAACGAAAGAAAGAAAAAACGAAAGAAAGAAAGAAAAAAGAAAGAAAGAAAGAAAAAACAGAAAGAAAAAGAAAAACAGAGAAAGAAAAAGAAAGAAAGAAAGAAAGAAAAACAGAAAGAAAGAAAAAAACAGAAAGAAAGAAAGAAAAAACAGAAAGAAAGAAAGAAAGAAAGAAAGAAAAAACAGAAAGAAAGAAAGAAAAAACGAAAGAAAGAAAGAAACAGAGAAAGAAAGAAAAAACAGAAAGAAAGAAAGAAAAAACAGAAAGAAAGAAAAGAAAGAAAAAACAGAAAGAAAGAAAGAAAAAACAGAAAGAAAGAAAAAACAAGAAAGAAAGAAAGAAAAAAAGAAAGAAAGAAAGAAAAACAGAAAGAAAGAAAGAAAAAACAGAAAGAAAGAAAGAAAAACAGAAAGAAAGAAAGAAAAAACAGAAAGAAAGAAAGAAAAACAGAAAGAAAGAAAGAAAAACAGAAAGAAAGAAAGAAAAACAGAAAGAAAGAAAGAAAAAGAAAGAAAGAAAGAAAAACAGAGAGAAAGAATGAGAAAGAAGAAAGAAAGAAAGAAAGAAAGAAAGAAAGAAAGAAAGAAAGAAAGAAAGAAAGAAAGAAAAACAAGAAAGAAAGAAAAAACAAGAAAGAAAGAAAGAAAGAAAGAAGGAAAAAAAGAAAGAAAGAAAGAAAGAAAGAAAGAAAGAAAGAAAGAAAGAAAGAAAGAAAAAAGAAAGAAAGAAAGAAAAAACAAGAAAGAAAGAAAGAAAAAACAGAAAGAAAGAAAGAAAAAACAGAGAAAGAAAGAAAGAAAAAACGAAAGAAAGAAAGAAAAACGAAAGAAAGAAAGAAAAAACAGAAAGAAAGAAAGAAAAAACAGAAAGAAAGAAAGAAAAAACGAAAGAAAGAAAGAAAAAACAGAAAGAAAGAAAGAAAAAAGAAAGAAAGAAAGAAAAAGAAAGAAAGAAAGAAAAAACAGAGAAAGAAAGAAAAAGAAAGAAAGAAAGAAAAAGAAAGAAAGAAAGAAAAAACAGAAAGAAAGAAAGAAAAAACGAAAGAAAGAAAAACAAGAAAGAAAGAAAGAAAAAAGAAAAAGAAAGAAAGAAAAAGAAAGAAAGAAAGAAAAAACAGAAAGAAAGAAAGAAAAAACGAAAGAAAGAAAAGAAAAAAACAGAAAGAAAGAAAGAAACAGAAAGAAAGAAAGAAAAAACAGAAAGAAAGAAAGAAAAAACAGAAAGAAAGAAAGAAAAAAAGAAAGAAAGAAAAAACGAAAGAAAGAAAAAACAAGAAAGAAAGAAAGAAAGAAAAAACGAAAGAAAGAAAAAGAAACAGAGAAAGAAAGAAAAAACAGAAAGAAAGAAAGAAAAAACAGAAAGAAAGAAAGAAAAAACAGAAAGAAAGAAAGAAAAAACAGAAAGAAAGAAAGAAAGAAACAGAAAGAAAGAAAGAAAAAACAGAAAGAAAAGAAAAGAAAAAGAAAGAAAGAAAGAAAAAAGAAAGAAAGAAAAAGAAAAAACAAGAAAGAAAGAAAGAAAAAAACAGAAAGAAAGAAAGAAAAAACGAAAGAAAGAAAGAAAAACAGAAAGAAAGAAAGAAAAAACAAGAAAGAAAGAAAAAACGAAAGAAAGAAAAGAAAAAGAAAGAAAGAAAGAAAAAAGAAAGAAAGAAAGAAAAAACAGAAAGAAAAAGAAAGAAAAAACAGAAAGAAAGAAAGAAAAAACAAGAAAGAAAAACAAGAAAGAAAGAAAAAACAGAAAGAAAGAAAGAAAAAACAGAAAGAAAGAAAGAAAAACAGAGAAAGAAAGAAAAAAGAAAGAAAGAAAGAAAAAAACAGAAAGAAAGAAAGAAAAAACAGAAAGAAAGAAAGAAAAAACAGAAAGAAAGAAAGAAAAACAGAAAGAAAGAAAGAAAGAAAAAGAAAAAAAGAAAAAAAAAAAAAAAGAAATCCGTTTTGCTCAACCACATCAATTTTTTGTAAACTTGAATATCCATTTTTTGACATTTTCCCTATTGTCACAATTTGTAAGGAGAGATTTGGCTTCCTCAAATGCAGAGCCCTTGACGAAACTTTGAAAACAGTTTTTTTTTTCTTTTGGTGTCATTTAAAGTAAACAGAACTACAAAAGTGAAAAGGATTTAAGTCTCATCATCAAATTAAAAAAAAAAAAAGGATCAAAGTTGAGCAACTTTCACCATTTTCAATCTTACCAGGTTTGAAAATTATTTCTTAAAAATATTTCAGCTTTTGTATTTTCGTAAGTCACTCCTATTCATATTTTTTTTTCAAACAATGCTGAAGTCAACTCCTTTTAAAATAATGGCTGCTTAGGTGTTGTATTGTGAAAAGCCTTTTAACATAGTATTCACGGTATTTATCAGGTTAATTTCAGCAACCATAATAATTAAAATTTAACTTATTTTCAAACAGAAATATTCTTGAAGTTGTTGGTAATACTTTTTTCTTTTTCAGTATTAAGATTCATTGGGATTTGTTTTTAAGGGCAGGTTCCTTTTTGTGTACCTAGTTAATGGGAATTCTGGCACTGCCTTTTGTTATAAACCAAGTCAAGATTCCGTGTTTCCTCAGTGTTTATTTTTTCCGTTTTATCTCGTCTGGGTCAAGATTATATTCTCCCCATCCATTTTATTTTCTCCTCTCCACTCCCTATAGAAAATGTGCCTCTTGATTTTGTGGGTTGGTTGGGTCCAACTAACATCATGATTTCTGTTTGTATTTTTTGTTTAAAAATTTTTTGTTTTGGGAATTTATGTCATGCCCCTCCCCACATATCATTTCATGATATAGTTTTAAATATATTTTTGTATTTATTGTTCATCATAAAAATTTTCTGCTCATTTGGGTTTTTTTAGGTCCCTGGTACGTTTGAGGTATTTTGGTGTATGAAGGATTGAATGTGGATGGACAAGTTCTTGTGGTGGATGAGAAAATTGTAAAGTATGTTCTGGTTGTGAGTTGGATTAGCTAGGTATAGGATAGGTACTGAAGAACAACCTGAGTTTTTACCCCCACCCCCAAATCGGCCTTGTGCCACAATTGTATTTTTTTACAATAAATAAAGAAAACTATGCTTGTTTTCAAGTTATTAGGTTGTCCCAAAAGTTCGTAAACACATGCGAAATGGGTCTATCTGGTCCAGCACAATCGAGACAAGCGATGGGTTCAGAAAGGGCAAGAGACACCGTCGGTTCCAAAACAAGATCGATTCGGCAAGAAAGTCATGTTGTGCGTTTGGTGGAACTTTGAAGGAATCGTGCATTTTGAGTTGGTTCCGAATGGTCGTGCCATCAGTGGCGAATTTTACTCTCAGCAACTTGAGCGGGTCTACGAAAAGTTGAAGCAAAAGTACCCGGCTCTGATCAACCGAAAGCGTGCTTTGATGCAGCAGGACAATGCTATGCCACACACTGCCAGGAAGACCAAAGACAAATTTGAAGAGCTGGATGGCGTTGAGGTTCTGCCACATCCAGCCTACAGTCTTGACTGTGCTCCATCAGATTACGGCCTTTTCCGCTCAATGCAACACTTTCTGAAGGGCTGCCGATTTGACTCGTTTGATGAAGTCGAGGAAGTGTGTCAAGAATTCTTTGATTCGAAGCCAGCTGAATGGTACTTTGACCAGATCTGAAAGCTTGCAGACCGATGGCAGAAAGTCTTGGAAAATGATGGTCTTTATTTTGAGCAATAATTTTTGTTTGTTTTGCATGTGAAATTGCAATTTTTTGCAAGTGTTTACAAACTTTTGGGACAATCTAATATCATTGTTTTAAGCACATTTTTAAATGGTAAAACTTTTAGGTCCAAACCAGAGGCGGAATCAGTTTTCAAAAATTTCATTGCATCACTGCCAATAACTTTATCAATGAGGAATAAATAATCTTGCCGATCGATGGTAGAGGTGCATAGATGCACAAGGCTCGTATTCTGACTAATTTCAACATTTCTACAGCTGACTTTTCAAGAATAAAATGGTTTCTGAAATTGGCTGTTATTTTTGTAACAGCCTAATACCATTACATACCAGACAAAAGGGACACAGCAACATAGTGTAATGGTTAACAAGCTTGTTTTGTTAGAACCTGTTACAACTGAGTAGGGAGTTCAGTCCTCACTGGGTACCATACACTTCCAGCCTTGTGCCACATCTAAGCAACGCTTAGAAAAATCAATATATACCAGACAAAGGGGAAAAGATTTAAGTATTGTCAGTAAAAAAAAAAAAAAAAAAAAAAAAAAAAAAAAAAAAAAAAATCACCAAACTTTGTTGCTAAAAGGACAAAAATTATGTGTTGGTAAAAAGCAACCACAGGAAAGTCTTCCAAACAGGCAAACCAAATTCACACATCTTGTCTTAATCTTCGAAATGCTATTCTCACACAAACGACGGCTCAAGTAACAACAACTCCACTCAAAATAAGCATACCACATTTTATGCACTCGACCTGGCTACCACTCAGACAATGAGCGCTCAGCACAGTAAATATAAACGGCTACAAGCTACACCAATTCTGTTTACCACAAAGTGCTGTCTGATTCTTCATCTGACCAAAGCTCGCCAATTCGTCGTCACCACACTCCCTTGCAAAACATACGCCTGACTCTGGCCCGTTTGGGTCACCGAGGCAAGTCACTGTTACAAACTTGAACAACTTTCATCAGTTTTAAATGTCATGACAACAAATGTCCTTTACACAACAACACATTTTTGTGGTCCTTGACATCATACAGGTTTTATATTTATGGAATTTGCTGTATTTGTCTGCAGATACAACCACATTACGCTTGATTTGATGTGACTATCAACTGAAGAGAGGTGAAACTTTTTTTTTTTTACTGAATTAATAGCAGAATGAGTCATTAGGGTTAAAATAAACAATTGATTTACTCACTCTACGAAGGTTAAATAGGATGATAATGATGATTTCAGTTTTGTTTAACGACATATCAACACCTCTGTGGGTTATTTCATGCCAAAAAGATAGGGATTTAAGGTATTTTTTTTATTGTTGGGTTATAGGACTAGTGATTTTTTTGTACAGCAAATGATCACTGATTGCTCTTTTAGGGAGACCGAGATTGAGTTTTGTTTAATGGCATATCAACACCTCTGTGGGTTATTTAATGCCCAACAGGTGGGGTTTTAAGGTATTTTTTTAATGTTCAGTTATAGGACTTTAGTGATTTTTTTGTACGACAAATGATCATTGATTGTTCTTCTAGGGAGACCGAGATTGAGTTTGAGTTTTGTTTAACGGCATATCAACACCTCTGTGGGTTATTTAATGCCAAAAAGATAGAGTTTAAGGTTTGTTTTTTTTATTTTAATATTTGATTATAGTGAGAAGGTTGATTTAGTCAGATTTTAATGAAAAGTTTTTGGTTTTATTCTTTTTATTTTAGAAAACTGAAAAATGTCTTCTACTTTTGTATCCAAAAATGTTTTGCCAAGAACATTTCTTTTCCATCAAAAATGTGTTATGATAATAATTTTTCTTCAAAATTTATTGTTGGTAATATTTTTCCTATAAAAGCGTATTTTTATGTATATATTTCTATAAAAGCGTATTTTTATGTATATATTTCTATAAAAGCGTATTTTTATACTTTCATAGTGTTTTGACCCCAGTTAGTAGGTTAACTATTTGCCCATAGTTGGGACCCTAACAGATGCTGCCACTCCAGATCAGGGTGGACCTGAGAACAACAGTAATTAAGAGGTGGTTCCATGCTCCTCACAACCTCCCATAACTGACTGACTGAATATAATAGTTGGAGACATGATTAATGCCTTTACTGGGCATAAAGTGGGGGATCGATTTTCTATTGTTATGAAGTAATAAACTGGTCCCTCACTAATTACTACTTAATAATATAATAACTATCTTCTCCCTCTGGCTTTGAGTCAAATAATAGGACAGATTGGGTTCTATAGTTTTGGCTGACAACCAGCCTACTGCAGAAAGCAATGGCAACCTACTGCGGGATAATCTTCTGCCCAGTTAGTCATGTCTCAAAAGAGACATGATCGCCCAAAGCGTGTATCACATATGGCACTAAACTGACTGACATTCAAAATTAGACAAAGAAACGGCTTGAAATACTCAGCTTTCTTTTAGCCAATTTGATGGCGCCAATTCTGAAAATCATGTAAGGTTTTCATGATTGGTTACTGTTTTTGCTCATTTTTGGGAAAAAGATAGATTATGGCCTTGGCTGATCAAGCATTTAGTATAGTCCGGCGTTGCTCGGGTGTAATGAAAGCTTATATATATATATATATATATATATATATAATCGATTTTCTGCAATATTGTAAGAACTGCAACCTTGAAACTTCTGAATATTGCTTCTTATTTCTTTGTCTATGAGTGTATCAAATTTCATTAAAATCGGACCACTCCTTCTATAACCTGATTTTTTCGATTATCGATATTTATCGGGGTTACTTCAACACAAAACCTAGCTAAGAACACTTGCAGACGCTTATAGTACAACTGTGTAAATTTTCAAGAAAATCGGTTCAGCCGTTTCAGAGTCTATAGGTAACGGACACAGACACAAAGTTCCATTTATAAATAAGTTCAGATAAAAGGTCACAGAAACATCAATTTTCAGGTAGGCTGAGCAATTTATGTCAGCCATCCAAAATATATTATCTTCCTAAGAAATGTGTTTTTGAGTCAAATTTTAAAATTGAAGTACCAAAGTTTTACAATTTATCACCAAAATTCAGAGTAACTGATAAAGTTTATCAGTAATATTGTTGCGGAGAAGTTTTCGCACTGAAGGTTATAATCGTGCTATGTTGGTTGCTAATCAACGTACCACACCCAAAATGTTAGGAAGACTCATTAGTATTCGGCTAATTGCCTTAGTAGTTCTACTGAACTCCAATAGAACTCTCCAGAACTCCTAAGAACTTCTCGAGTTAACTTCCTGTTAACTCTTATTAATATAGGAGAGAGAGTCCATTATTTGAGGAATAGGAGTGTTTCACCATAACAAATCTAAACTTATTTATAAATGGAACTGTGTGTGTGTGTGTGTGTGTGTGTGTGTGTGTGTGTGTGTGTGTCCGTTACCTATAGACTCCGAAAAATCTGAACCAATTTTCTTGAAAATTTACACAGTTGTACTATAAGCATCTGCGAGTGTTCTTAGCTAGGTTTTGTGTCGAGGTACCCCCGATAAATATTGAAAATTGATAATAAAAAAAAAACTCGGGTTATAGAAGGAGTAGTCCAATTTGAATCAAATTTGATACACTCATAGACAAAGACACAAGAAACGATATTCAGAAGTTTCAAGGTTGCAGTTCTTACAATAGTGCAGAAAATTTATATATATATATATATATATATATATAAAGGCAAGATGTTTGTGTGTGTGTCTGTTTATCTGCCTGTATGTATTTTTTTTATTTTAGTTTTTGCTTCGAGTTTGGCTCTAAGTAGGTATAATTGTAGTTCTTAGTCTCAGCCATGATACCATTTACTCAGAGGAGTTATTTAGCCTTCAAAATTCAGTTTACGAGGAAAAAAAACTTATTTGATATTGATACCAGGAAATCAAAATTTGACTTACATCCACTCATTTTTCTTTCAGGCTATGGTTTCGCTTTAACTGGAAACAACTATTGCTTTTTAGTCTTTATTGCCAACATCCAAAGAGTCTGAGCTCCAGGAACATGGATTAGTTTTAAAGCTTTCATTATACCCGAGCAACGCCGGGCTATACTGCTAGTTCTTCATATTTGATGGCTCCAAATCTTTTTCTATGGTGCTATTTTAAGGAAAAAGTTTATATCAACAAGCCCCAACGAATTGCACATCATAAAAATAACATTAGAACAGAAATTAGATCACTGGAGATCAAACAAACATAAAACATTATATATATATATACAGTGCAGGCCAAAGACACAAAAGGGGTTTCAATATTTAATAAAATTTAATTACTTAATTTTTCTCTTACTTCAGATTTATATAAAAAAAAACCTGAAATTTAAGCATGGAAAAATACACTACTGAACAATAAATGTATATTCTCGTACTTTCTTTACCTATGTATCTTACTAAATCTGTTTGTACGGTCGGCCCAAAAGTCATGTAGATATTTCAATATTGAATGATTTTTTTTTTTTTAGTAATGTTTTAAATTTTTCTCTTCAGATTTATAAAAAAATTAAAAAAAAAAATTTTTTAAAATTAAAAAAAACCTGAAATTCAATATAATTAGTGAGTAATTTGTCACTGGCAAAAAATGTCAAGTGTTATGTGTGAACAGAAATTAAACCTTTCACCTGATTTCAAAAAAGGATTTCGCATCAAGTTGTTATTTTATTTTATTTTTTGTCTAATTTTTGTGAAGACAAACTTTCATCAGTTCCAGATTATTTTTTACCTATCGCCATATTCATAAGAAAGCACATTCTGTTTGTGTGGTTTTCGATCACAATGTCTGGATGATCAGCTTTGATTGTTTTCCCTGTGTGCAGTGTAAAGAACCATACAATTGTTAAAGATCCAGTCAAGATTAAAATATCTTCAGAAGAGAACTATTTCAACTATTTGTTCAATTATGGCTGTTTGTCAAGTCACTACTTGTCTTACTTTAAAAAATATTGCCATCAGTCAATATCATATTACGTAAAACAAATGAAAAAACTTAGGCCCCACCCCACCAAATAAATTTCTGTACAGCAAAAGCAGTAGCTAACCAACAAAAAGTAATATCATTTCAGATTCAGTAGCATTTGTGGTGCAGTGGCTCGGGACAACAAATTGGGGAGCTGAGTTCAAATTCCAGTTATATTTCTTGCATTCACTTATGCACAAATACTCTTGGGAAAGGTATTAATCTGTCTCTTCCCTCTGGTTATGGGTTAAATAATAAGACAGATTGGGTTCTATAGCCTTGGCTGGCAATCAATCTACTGCAGAAAGTAATGGCAACCTACTGTGGGATAATCATCTGCCCAGTCAGTCATGTCTCTTTCGCGACATGATTGCCCAAAGCGTGTATCACTTTTGGCCTCAACTGACTGACTGAATATAATAGTTGGAGACATGATTAAGACTTCTACTGGGCATTAAGTGGGGGATCGGTTTTTATTGTTATGAAGTAATAAATTGATCCCCCAATAATTACTACTTAATAATATAATACATTTCTTCCCTTCTAGCTATGAGTCAAATAATAGAACATATTGGGTTCTATAGCCTTGCCTGGCAACCAGTCTACCGCAGAAAGCAATGGCAATCTACTGCAGGATAATCTTCTGCCCAGTCAGTCATGTCTCGAAAGAGGCATTAACCCTCAAATTAGCTTGAAAAAAAAAAAAAAAAAAAAAAAAAAAAGTTTGGTCTCGACACTATTTCAGAAATTTTTTGCGGGCACTGTACCAATTTCTGGGCCAAATTGGAACGCGTAATGAGGACCACGTTTAATTTCAAGAATGCCAGATTTGCCGTTTTCCAAATTTTTTGTATATCTAATTTCACCGTCAGACATTTAAACTAGAATATCTACTAAAAATAATTCAAGGAATTTTTTTTATTCCATTTTTTTTTTTTACTGATAGAGCTTCAGTCATTTTTCTCAACAAAAGACTAGATGCATAAACATCTCCTTCAGAAATTGAGAAAAGTTGTTTTTTTTAAGACAAATATTTTCTCAAATTAAAAAAAAAAACTGAAACCTTGGTTAATACATTACATTGCATGAACTTTATTTCTGATTTATTCATTAAAAAAAAAAAAATTTCTTCATCAAAGAAAAAAATTATAAACATTTCTTGTTTCTAAGGCCAAACAGGTTTCCATGTATCATCTTCCTGAGTGAAAAATCACCAAAGTTTAAAAATGACAAAATAGTTATTGCCAATAGAAAGTTAAAAAATTTAAGAAACATTGTACTTAATTGGGGTATAATGTAATTGTTAGGGCAGTGGAAATGGGAGCAAGGAGTTTTGTTGCGGGCACTGTACCAATTTCTGGGCCAAATTGGAATCAAAGGGGATAATAGGGCCTAAAGTATAAAATGCCTAATAGAAGGAACTGAAAATAGTTCTATGTGGATATGGAAAAAAAGAAATATTCTATGGAACGTTTCAGCGAACAAAACAGCATGACGTGACTGATCGTGAATGCATAATGAGGTTAATATTGCATTCTCAGAAGGCAAGGTTTGACTTTTTTTTTTTCAAATCTAATTTTCCGGTTAGACATTTGAACTAGTATATCTGCAACACAGTTGTATATTGTTATAATGGGGCCTCACATCGGTGAGGGAGGCCGATGTGCAAATGAAACTGTTGAGAGGAAGTCCCCGAAACTGTGCACATTCTCTCCTGATGACCCCAATTTAAATATAAATTCGAGAGGAACACATTAAAAGAAATTTAATGAAGTCATATGCCGTAGAGAAACTCGGTGGAAATGTCATTGGCATGAGGAGTATTACACATTCAGCTCGCTTCAGGTGAGTTTCAATTATTTTCCAGTAATTTTCTTCTTTTCTCGCACTTCCTGTGGAACTCCATACTATTTACTTGTTTCTGATAGCTACAAATTCCAAACATTAATTCCAAACATCATTTGCCAGTTATCTACTTGTGTCCCATATTCATTCTTTATCCTTTCTTTGACATCCCCTGTATGGGTTAGTGTGAAAGGAGTTAAAAAACAAAAAAAAACAAACAGTTTTAGGAGAAGAAAATGCAGAAAAAGTCCTGATATCTTCCATTATACAGTTAGTCAGTTCAGTGCCATAAGTGGAACATGCTTGGGCGATCATGTCTCGAAAGAGACATGACTGACTGGGCATAAGATTATTCCACAGTAGGTTGCCATTACTTTCTGCAGTAAACCTTTTTTCAGCAGTAGGTAGCATGAGACATGATTCCTGAGAAAGTGGGTGACACTACTAAAAAGAATTCAAGCTATAGAAACCAATCTGTTCTATTATTTAACCCATAACTGGAGGGAAGAGGCAGATTAATACCTTTCCCAAGGGCATTTGCACATAAGTGAATGCAATGAATTCAACTGGAATTTGATCACAGTTCCCCAATTTTTTGTTCCGAGCCGATATCCACTGCACCACAATGCACATCCTCCATTATACAAAAAAAAAAAAAAAGAAAAAAAAAGCACACAGGAATTTTTGAGGTGTGTATAGGCAGACAGGAGCAAGTGGCAGCACTGCAAAACAGTGGCCTCACGAAGTAAACACTGCCATTTCAGAAACCATGGATCAAGATGAATTTCTAAGCAAGTTATGGATGTCCGATGAGGCCATTTTCATCTCACAGGTTACGTGAACAAGCAGAACTACCGTTACTGGGCAGACACAAATCCTAATCAAGTTCATGAGTGCCCTTTACACGCTAGTAAGGTGACAGTATGGTGTGCTGTTTCATTATATGGGATCATTGGACCTTATTTTTTATTTTTTTATTTTTTTAAATGAACAGGGGATCTCAGTCATTGTCGCTACAGGACTTATTTTTAAAAGATGAAAAATCCATCATTGTTTCTTAAATGGCATGTTTTAAGGTTTCAATTACTTTGAATAAAATGTTTTTCTTCGATCACCCTTGGTCTTATTGGATTGTTAAATGTTTTTTGGGTCACCCTTGTGGTGCAGTGGATATCAGCTCAGAACGAGTAATCGGGGAGCCAAGTTCGAATTCCAGTTGAATTCATTGCATTCACTTATGTGCAAATACCCTTGGGAAAGGTATTAATCTGTCTTCTTCCTTCCAGTTATGGGTTAAATAACAGGACAGATTGGGTTCAATAGCCTTGGCTGGCAACCAATCTACTGCAGAAAGCAATGGCAACCTACTGCGGGATAATCTTCTGCCCAGTCAGTCATGTCTCTTTCGAGACATGCTCGCCCAAGCGTGTTTCACGTATGGCACTTAACTGACTGTATGTTTGTGGATGCTATATGTTGTCTAAGCAGCAAAACAAATCACAGATTTTGTGAAGAAAGCTTACCTTGCTTTAGCATGAAACTGGGTGATCAAAGATAAGGTATGGACAAACTGTATAATGTACGAAATGTGTTGAAACACTGACACACAGGACAAAAACAACAACTTAGCTTCGGCATTTCCAGAGTGTACTGAGAACCACAAAGTCAAGATGACTGCTATTTTTTCATGATAGAACTAACGCTCGATGTATCTAAGTGACAAATCGTTCATACAAATCCACTATTTGACTTTGTACCACACATGGATGATTTACTACACCAGAAAATCATTTGCTTTTATTCTTCAATACGAATTATTTTGCTTATTGCAATGATATTAAAGGCCTCATGGCTGTCATGAAGCATGAATACTACCCAAAAAACTGGAGGCTTTCTATAGACAGCTCAAAAGCTTGTTTCCTGCTGACAATTGGTGCTTCTATACTGATTGGCCCAACTATGGGTTCTATAGCCTTGGGTGGCAACCAGTCTAGGAGAAGGAAAACTAAATTCAAATCAGCCTGGAGAGGGGTGGGCTCTGTCAGGCTGTCGTGGCCAAAGAAAAACCATTTCTACTGTGGCTGTAGTACATGCGGTACCCCTACATCTCAAATGTGTAACAGAATATCTGGAATGTGTGTGTGTATATATATATATATATATATATATATATGTGTGTGTTATCTGCAGACAGATCTGTTTTGCTGTGTCACAGCTCATCAGTATGGTTAGACTCCGATTGCTTTTAACCAAGGATTGAAACCCAACCGAATTGGCGTCAGTACGCGATTCTACTGCTGGGCTAGGGGTGCTCGGTAGAAGTAGGCAGACTTTTTAGCATATACATTATCATTATATTTGCCCAGTAGCCAGAGTGGTCTAATTCATTACGGAATGAGCGATGCATACATCTATAGTAAATCACCTGAAGAAACCAAAAGGTTGACATCTAAGTTGCGGAAATAACTAATTTCCAAATTAAAAATATTCAAAATTTCCACAATATAAATGTATTGAACACTTTAATACAACTGTGTACTGATCTAATTTAATAATAACCCAAAACTAACTATATATATATATATATATATATATATATAGTTAATGTGTGTGGAGGCATGGTGGGATAATGAATAGTGGGCTGGATTGAAGAAGCAGATCTGAGTTCAAATTCCAGTGGAATCCATTACATTCACTTACGTGCTAATATCCTTACGAGAGGTATGAATCCATCTCTTCTCCCACCAGTGATGGGTAAATAGCAGGACAGACTGGGTTCTATAGCCTTGGTTGGCAACCAGTCTAGAAAGAAAACTGAATTCAAACTAGCCTGGAGAGGGTTGGTCTTCGTCAGGCTGTCATGCCCAAAGTAACACCAGTTTTAATGTGGCTGCAGTACATGAGATGTTCTTACACCTACTGAGCCATGAGATATCTAGATAGTACTTGGAAATTCTGTAATTTCAAAGGGAAAACTATGACCAATGTGATGGGGAGATTTGATTGTTTAACAGCATATCAACTCGTGCTATGCCATTTAATGCTGAAATTTAATTTAATTTTCTTGTGGGCTCAGAAGTAAAAGTATGTTATTCTGCTTCCATAATTTAATGCATGGTAGGGGATACTCAACTTTTACAAACACTACCGGACATAATTATTAGGCCACCCCAGCATTTAAAAAAAAAAAAAAAAAAAAAAAAAAAAAATGATGTATTTTTTAGTATTTATTGTCAAATGAAAATAGAATGCTTCTTTTGATATTACTACTTTGCAAGATTTTACAAGGCAAAGAGCGACAATTTACCCATCACAACCTGTAGATACACTGCAGCAGTAGAAAAGCAACTGAAGCTGAGATACCAAGTTAAGAATTCTTCTTTATTAGGCCACCCCAGTGTTTTAAAAAAAATGATGTATTTCATACTATTTTTTAGTATTTATTGCCAAGTGAATAATTGTAAATGAAAATAGAATGGTTCTTTTGTTAATATTGCACAATAACATGTGCATTAAATGAATTTATAAATATTTAATAATTACCTATATTGCAGTTTCATCAATGAAAGAATGAAGAAAATTTAGGGTGATTTGGACGAGTTCATCTTTACTTTCTTGCTTTGTAAAATTTTGCAAAGTAAAAATAACAAAAGAACCATTTTATTTTCATTTGGCAATAAATACTAAAAATACATCATTTCTTTCATAAAAAAAAACAAAAACAAAAAACAAACACAAACAAACAAAGGTGGCCTAATAATTATGGCTGGTAGTGTATATGCAGATCACGATGAATAAATCATCTTCTGAATTATGCAAGAATGAAAATGACACTGACATTTATTTTAATAGATATTTTTGTGCAATTTTGCTAAATATATCTTGAAATACCAAAGAGAAAAATTTATTAAACAAACAAAAAATATTGGCTTCAGTCTCCAGACTATTTTTGAATCTGCTGCAACTCTTCTGAATGGTCTCCTTGTTTAAGTTTGCTATAAACTTAACCTTCAGTTCATCTTTGGTATTACAAGGAGTTTTGATTTTTTTTTTTTTTGCTCAAATGTGATCTACACATATCAAGGTGGTTGCAGTCTGGAAAGTTAATCGGTCAAAGAGGGTGGTGATGTGGTCATAAATTATCTGACAGACGTGACTGGTTTCTCGATACAGGCCAGCACTACCTCCACAGAAACACTTGATTTAGGCCTTCTTGTTGAGCAAGGTCCACAACAAATTAATTTTTTTTTTCCTTATCAGAATGATAAGGGCTTATTTCTATGCTGCTATCTTTTCATGATTTCTATTAAACTCATTCAATTTCTCTGCTGTCTTTAGAGTGACACCCAAACATTCTGAAATGTTTGTATTGGAGTTTCTGGCATGAAAGTACCCAACTGACCCTACTATACTGTGCAGTCACAAAAAAAAAAAAAACAAAAAAAAAAAAAAACAAAAAAAACACGTACACTACCGGCACCCCCCTACTGTTTGAACACAATTTACGGTTTCAACTCCAGGTAAGATGCATTTTTAGTCATTTTACTATATTATGGACAATTGTTATCTAAAACTATACTGCTGCTTCTATAGTATTGTCCTTTTTTGGGGGGGGAGGGGAGGTCCCTATCTGACAAAAGCTGGGACCCTAATAGGTGCTACCACCCAAGGTCAAAGTTGACCTGGGAACAACAGCAATTAAGTGGTAGTTCCAGGTTTCTCAAGACCTCCAATCAGAGGCCTTGCTGCAGGATGTAGTTTATCATCCTACCCACGACTAGGATTCGAGGGAATATGCACAGAGAAGTCAGTCAAGTGCCATATGTGATACACACTTGGGCGATCATGTCTCAAGACATGGCTGACTGGGCAGAAGATTTTCCTGCAGTAGACTAGTTGCCAACCAAGGTTTTAGAACATAATCTATCCTACTATTTAAGCCATAGCTGGAGAGAGAAGTAAGGGATTAATAGATCTTTCTGAAAGGTATTTGCACAAAAGGGAAAATAATGAATTAAGCTGGAATTTGAATTCAGTTCTCAGATTTCTTGTTAAGCCAAAATTCACTGCATCAAAACGCACATCCTGAAGTGACATGGTAATAAAAAAACAACAACAAACAACAAAAAACAAAAAAAAACAAAAAAACATTAAAGTGATGCAAATGGTGCCATATAAAGAATACAATTGGACTACATGTGGGGGGTTGAAAGTCATTGGATTACTTATTAGTCCACAAGGTGGTTGTACCAAGTATCCTTCATTTTTGGTTCCTTTGAGAGTTAAGCAGAAAGGGTCCATTAGGCACAAAAGACACGTTCAGACAGACAGGCGTTCAAAATTGAAGATTTTTTTTTTTGTTTTTTTTAGCAGAAATTTTTTAATCTGGTCTTGTGAAAAAATTAAGGCTAGTGTGTTTGACAGGTAGCAAATTAGATGTATTTTTGGAGACCCTGTCTTGCATTGTAGAAGAAACATGGAATGTTTTAGCTGCAACTGGGCCTAATTTCTGGGCAAAGTTGCAGATGCAGATTCTGTTAACCAGTTTTTGAGCACTGGGCTGCAACAAGTGCATTTGCTGCTCAATCATCTGGACTACTTCTCTGAAAGTCTTGATACGAGTGATGGGCAAAGAGAAAAAAATTTCACCAAGACATCAAAATCAGAGTTTAGGTATCAAGGCAGATGGAACATGATGACTGGTATCTGCAAAGACTGTCGTGATGAAAGTTTGAAAAAATAAATAAAATATCTATCCTAAAATGTATAATTAAACATTTTGTGTGATATATTTATAAAAAAAAAAAAAAAAAAAAAAAAGTAATTTGATTCGAGTTACAATAATAATAAAAATATCCAAATATTGGAGAATAAAGCCAAAACACGATGTTTAAAAAGGATCATGATAAAACAGACATTCATTGTCTCTTATATTTAACATTATATGTTGAGGAAATATATCCTATTCTATCAGTAATGCTTACATTCATTCCTGACCACTAACAATCCCTGATTTTCAATGCATTCCTATAGTAAAATCATTAGCAATGCATTTACATTATACATATAATAGCCCTATTCTATCAGCAATGCTTGCATTCATTCCTGACCACTGACAATCCCTTTCTTCCTGATTTCTAATGCATTCACTTAGTAAAATCATTAGCAATGCATTTACATTATACATATAATAGCCCCATTCTATCAGTAATGCTTGCATTCATTCCTGACCACTGACAATCCCTTTCTTCCTGATTTTCAATGCATTCCTATAGTAAAATCATTAGCAATGCCTTTACATTATACATATAATAGCCCCATTCTATCAGTAATGCTTGCATTCATTCCTGACCACTGACAATCCCTTTCTTCCTGATTTTCAATGCATTCCTATAGTAAAATCATTAGCAATGCATTTACATTATACATATAATAGCCCTATTCTATCAGCAATGCTTGCATTCATTCCTGACCACTGACAATCCCTTTCTTCCTGATTTCTAATGCATTCACTTAGTAAAATCATTAGCAATGCATTTACATTATACATATAATAGCCCCATTCTATCAGTAATGCTTGCATTCATTCCTGACCACTGACAATCCCTTTCTTCCTGATTTTCAATGCATTCCTATAGTAAAATCATTAGCAATGCATTTACATTATACATATAATAGCCCCATTCTATCAGTAATGCTTGCATTCATTCCTGACCACTGACAATCCCTTGATTTTCAATGTATAAAAAAATCTGATTCGTTCATGGTGCTGGTAATGACTAAAACAAAAAAACATGACTGTAGATAAAACCTAAACAAATGCCTAAACTTTTCATAGAGGCTAAAATGAAATAACGTTTTATTTTCACTCCTCCAGAATTTGCATTACAACACGATAATGAAGATGACTAAAAGTTTTGATATTTGATAAATTCTTACTGATCTGCTGCAAGTAACAGCCAGCCTGTGCAAATTTATACCCACCCACTCAGAGTGAACAGAACGATCTTTGCCAAAACACTAATTTTACTTACCTTGCTACCAATGAAGTTGATTGTTTTTATTGAATTACAACAAGTATGACACCAAGTACTTACAAGAGAAATTTCTAGACAAGTGTATCAGTTTCATTTGACGACTAAATCATTCTGCTTCAGGCAGTAACCTTATTATACAAAGATTTACTAATTCATGCGGTACCCCTACATCTCAAATGTGTAACAGAATATCTAGAATGTGTGTGTATGTATATGTATATATATGTTATCTGCAGACAGGATCTGTTTTGCTGTATCACAGCTCATCAGTATGCTTAGACTCCGATTGCTTTTAACCAAGGATTGAAACCCAACCGAATTGGCGTCAGTACGCGATTCTACTGCTGGGCTATGGGTGCTCGGTAGAAGTAGGCAGACTTTTTAGCATATACATTATCATTATATTTGCCCAGTAGCCAGAGTGGTCTTATTCATTACGGAATGAGCGATGCATACATCTATAGTAAATCGCCTGAAGAAACCAAAAGGTTGACATCTATGTTGCGGAAATAACTAATTTCCAAATTAAAAATATTCAAAATTTCCACAATATAAATGTAGTGAACACTTTAATACAACTGTGTACTGATCTAATTTAATAATAACCAAAAACTAACTATATATATATATATATATATATATGAGGAGGCATGGTGGAATAATGAATAGTGGAAAATATTTAAAACAAGATAAAAATGCTCAAAAAGAAATATTTCTTTTGTTCATATCTTTTGCCAGGTGATGATGAGTGGGTGATTTAAGGGCAGAAAATGAACTCAGCTATTTAAGTGTAATTTGCATTGATAAAATTCATAAAGGCATGAATCCATATTTTTTTTACAGCTATGAGGATTAGGGTAAACTGGGGTTAACAGAGCCACCAATCTAAGAAAGGCAACAACTATGAATTGAAAACCCTGTAAATAACAGGGCAGATGTGACTTGCAAGCCTTGGCAGAGCTGATATGGAAAACCCTGAGCTCTCCTCACAACCTCCCAATGAGAGGCCTTGCTGCTGGATGCAGTTTACTGTCATGCCCAGGACCTTCTGAGATAAGATATTTATTTTATTTTATTTACATTGTTCAAACTACTGTCCTTATCTTAATTGTCATGTTTATGACATTTTGGCTGTTGTATGCTCCAAGCTTCTACAGGTGACTGAAATTTTTAACTGAACCTTTTATGTCAATCACTGGTCTAGATTGTTCTTGTTCCATGAGCCATGCTATTTCCGGATGTTTTAGTTTTACAGAGATGAGTTAAAGGGGAATAACTAAAACATCCCGAAGCAGCATGACTCATAGAATGAGAACAATCTACCCCAGTTATTGAAACAACACGTTCAGTTCAAAATTCCAATCACTTGAACAAGTTTGAATGTACGAAGTCCAAAACATTGTGAACAGAATAAAGATGAGAACAACACCCTTAACATTGCAAATAATGAAAATACTTATAGAAAAGTGAAGTTACATTATAGTTGTGGGAAAATGACTGAAGTTGAGATACCAGGTCAAGGCCTAAAACATTGCAGATTCTTTGGATTTTATCAAGAATCCAAATATAAAACAGAAACACCAGACCAGATGCGGCAGCAATTTTCAAAGCATGGACAAGTGGTAAACTTATAAATAGATTCTGCCAAGAAAGATTATCTAGGAAGATACTGAACCGCTTAGCAAAATCTAATAACTGAATATTATACATATACTAGCGGTATACTGCTAGTACAATATAACTAAGTATACTATAATTATTTAATTTAATTCTAATTCCGACAAACATTCAAGGGGTGTGTGTGTATCTGCCTGTGTGTATTTTTTTTTCAGCCTTTTTATCGACTCGGAAAGAGAAATTGGTGAGCCGAGTTTGAATTCCAGTTGAATACCCTGCATTCACTTAAGCACTGGTACCCTTGGGAAAGGTATTAATCCGTCCCTTCCCTCCAGTTATGGGTTAAATGATAAGGGTAGGAGTTAGGGACCCTGCCCTTAAAAACAAATTCCAATGAAAATTGAGACTCGAAAAGAAAAAATTATTACTAGACACAAAACTTATTTTTAAAAAATTGTTGAAAAGCAAAAGGTATTACCAGCAATAAATAAATAAAATTTAGTTGGGAATAAATGACCCGCCGAGGTTGATATGCCATGAACCAACCAACCAAACTTCAAAAGTGGGTCTGCTTGTGCACCACTTACCATGTGCAGTGTCATTCTGGTGCAATCTTGCTGCAATGTCTTCAGTTATGTTCTTGCATTTAGCAATTGATGCAGCAACACAAAATCCAACCACACATAGGTATGTGATCCGCCAGTTTTTTGGGGGGTTTTTTTTACGTTGCGTCAGAACCACAGGAACTGGTGGTATGTCATTTTCGTGTTTCTGCTTAAATGTGTCGTTATCCTGCTCAACAGAGATCCACACAAGTGCCCTTGCGTAACTGTTCTGGGACCTTGCAGGTCTGACCAAAAGCAGTCCAGTGCTCTTTCACACAATCTGCTGAAATCATGCTCTCGTCAATATAACTATCAATATATGATGAGGTGGTCCATTAAATTGAATCGTCTCAATGTGGCATCCACAATAGCCTTTATTTTGGCTGGTGCAACATTCAACCCAAAACCCATTCATGTCAAGCAATGTCTTTGCCCCCTTGAAAATTTCAGTTTGAAAGGGGCAAAGTGACTTGTGGTTAGGCCTGTTGTAGGACAAGGATAGCGACTAAAGATTTTTAAAAAATATTTATCTACAGACACCACCCTCAGTTTCTGTGCGCACACATCAGCATTAGCTGTGTGGGCAGCTAAACACTCATTCAGCTCTTAATAGACTAATACTGGTCACACTTTGTTTTTCTGCACCACCAGCATCAACAGAAACCTTTCAGAGGACAAAGTGCCTTCTCAGGATAAAGCTGCAACCATTATCAAGACAGGTCTGCAGCTCAGTTGTATTCCTCCTTGACACATTTTGGGATTGGGTACTTCTGCATCCTGTTTTGCAAACTCGCGAGAGATTGACCATCTGACTACTTCCATGATGCAATCCATATCTCATCTGTACAAATCAAACTTTTCTATTTTAATGACAGCGCAATAAACCATCTCATGCTTGAGAAACTGTACATTGCCACCCTCCGTTAATTGGAGTTTGAGTTTTGTTTTACAGTATATCAACCTCTGTGGCTTATTTAATGCCCCCCCCCGCAAAAAAATAATAATAATAATAATAAAAAAAAAGTTGGATTTTAAGACATTTTTTTATGTTCAATTATAGTGAGAAGGTTGTTTTTTTTTTTATTATTATTTTTGTTTTGTATTCAAAAATGTATTGCTGGTAATAATAAATAATATTTTTCTACAAGTTAATTTTTCTGTATGTATTTCTATAAAATTCTACTTTTATCTTTCATAGTATTGACCCCAGTTTGGGGGTTAACTATTTTCCCATAGCTAGGACCTTAACAAGTGCTACCACTCCAGGTCAGGGTTAACCTGGGAACAACAGCAATTAAGAGGGGTTCCATGTTCCTCCCAACCAGAGGCCTTGCTGCCGGATGCAGTTTACCGTCATACCCAGGACCACTGTTACTTGGAGTACACCCAGATTTTTAAATGGAGTCGAACCGAATTAACAGGTCAAAACTAATACCTCTCCATCCATCAAGCTTAATTCGTCCAACTCTGCGGCATTTGTGGGTATTACCATTTATGAGAGCAAATCCATCTTCGTCCCTTACCAGGACTGACAAGCTGACTTACTTGTGAGTGTGTGTCCACCAGTGCCATTCTCTTAATTTTGTTCACTTTAAACAACCTAAGGTATGCAGATGATACAGTGCTGATAGCAGACACAGAAAGGAAACTACAAGACCCCCTACAGAAGGTAGCTAAAGAGAGTGATAAGAAATGAGTACAAATAAACTGCAAGAAAACCGAATGCATAGTCATCAGTTAAAAAGGCAGCCCAATATGCCAAATACAGGTCGGGGATACTAGAATCAAGCAGATACAAAAATTTAAATACCTGGGAAGTGTTATAACAGAAGACGGAAAGTGCGACACAGAGATCCGAAGGTGAATTGGCATGACAAAGGAAGCATTGCAGAAGTTGAGTAAAAGTATTAAGAAACAGGACGATTTCGCTAGAAACAAGGAAGAGAGTACTGGATTGCTGTGTGTTGTCAGTTCTTAAATATGGCAGTGAACGCTGGACAATATCATCAAAGATGAAGGAAAAACTTGAAGTAACTGAAATGTGGGTCTACAGAAGGATGCTGCGAATATCATGGATCGAGCATGTGAGCAATGATTGGGTTTTGGAAATGATGGAAATGAAAAGGAAATTAATACTAAGCATCGGGAAGAGACAGCTGAAATTCCTGGGACATGCAATGAAGAAGGAAGGCTTGGAGAACCTGATACTAACAGGTCAGATAGAGGGAAAAAAGAGACAGGGGAAAGTAATGGATAACATATTTGAAGGACCTAATCAGGTGGATGACAGAATGAGGATTGCATGGTGTAACAGGAGAAGGCGTGCTCAGAGCCACCAGGGATAGGGAGACGTGGAAAGCCATGATTGCTTATGTACTGGAATAACAAGGCACATTGAATATATATGGTATATATATTCTAGTGGGTATAAAATGGGGGATCAATTCTATATTATAATCAGTATATAAACATATATAATCAGTATATAAACATTTTGTGGCCATGCTAGTTTCTATACATTTATATTCTAGATTTATGGGCTTGAGCTAGTGGATGACAGAAGTGGGGCTGCATGGTGTAACAGGAGAAGGCGTGCTCAGAGCCACCAGGAATAGGGAAACATGGAAAGCCATGATCACCTACGTCCTGAAGGGACAGGGCACATAGAAGAAGAACATTTTTGACAGATATCCAAGCAAGATGTGAATGAGGGGCTAAGAGACTAGTGCTGAGGTCTAGTCACACCCTAATGCCTGCTTAAGCAATGTGGCTTAATCCTTGACCCCATGGCTATTGACCAGGCGAAGAGGCTCATCCCTTGTTTCCTGTTTAGGATGTGGTTTCCGGCTTTCTCTCTTCCAATCTTTTCACTCTTACGTAGCCCCCTGCACATCAGTGGCGTTACCACCTTGCTCAGGGTGATATGATAAAAAAGCAATGCATTATTGCATGTGATCTTTGTGGCTGATGGGCTTCTCATCAAACCAGGCAGTCCCTGGAAATACAATTCCACCCAAAACATCAATAGCATTGCATACCCTCTCGATGCTTAAAGTTTATCAGCTGTGTCTGGGGAAATATTGGTTGCAACTATTTCCTCTGAGCTTGATCTGTCATCATGACCCGAGCTCTGTCCAACAGTCAATGTGTAGTCATGTCTTCCAGCATGGAAGACACACGCATTAATTGCTTGATGTGTACTGGTAATCCTGCTATGAATTTCTTTTTTTAATCATATCACCCCAAGCAAGGGGGTAATGCCACTGATGTGCAGGGGGCTACATAATAGTGAGAAGATTAGAAAAGAGAAAAACCGGAAACCGCATCCTAAACAGGAAACAAGGAATGAGCCTCTTCACCTGTTCAATAGACGTGGGTGGAGTGTGAACTTGGCGATAGTTTAGTCTATATGCTATTCCTTGCTAGCTTCATCAAGTCAGCTAGAAATATGTCAACAGGCACAGTTGGCATTGTACGAACTGCTTGTAAGCTAGGAAACAATTTGGCACAAAGGCAATTTGCAGGGCTTGTTTTATCTGCATTTGGCCCTGCTGGTAAATGGCAAATGCTCCTGTTAATATCAAGAGAAGAACTCATTCAACCATGATTCCACATATAGTACTGTGCGAAAGTATTAAGACAAGAACTATTTTATCATTTTTGAGACATCAAAATAAAGTTTAAAATCACCCCTGTCCTAACACTTTTGCACACTACTGGTAGTGTGCAAAAGTATTAGAACAGGGGTGATTTTCCTAAAAACCTCACTGAAATTCCAATACAGGGTGAAAAGCCAAGTAAATTGCTAATAAATATTGATTATTTAAAACTAGTTGTAAAAGAAATGTATTAAAAAGAAGTTATATTTAATTTTTCCTATTTTCTATTAAACAAGTTATTTTGAAACTACTCTATTGAACATCTATGGGATATTTTGGATAAAAAAAATTGATAAATATAATGTTACTTCACAAGACACACTTTGGGAACAAATACAAGCTGCTTGGCAGGAGATACCATTAGATACATTGAAGAAGCTTGTGATGTCAATGCCTGACAGAATGAAGGCTGTGATCAAAGCAAAAGGCTATTAAACTAAATATTAAATTTATTTTGTAACAAGTATTTTTTTCTTGTTAATGCATTTGCTGAGTAAATCAAATAAAATTACTTTAATTAAATTGTTTATTTTCTGTCAATATGCCTCATAAAAGATAAAATAGTTCTTGCCCTAATACAGTACTGTATATTAAACAAGTTCTGCTTTTTCAATCCAGTCCGTGACTACTTGTCCAGTCACTGAACCATCAAACTTGGATATCAACTTGATGTCAAACATCCTACTTGTCACAATGCCAAAATCGCTTGTTAAAAAAAAAAAAAATCTGTGTGCCAGTAGAAAGTTTGGTCACAAATCTTTTGTGAACAGTCCAGCCAGCAATGCATTAACGAAAACAGGGACAAAAATCCAATCTTCCCTTCCCAACAGCAAAAATATACTTTCACTTTTCAAGCTGCAAAAAATCTCACTCCTCGTAAAAAAAAAAAAAAAAAAAAAAAAAAAAAATAAAAAATAAAAAATAAAAATAAAAATAAATAAATAAAAATAAGTAAATAAAAATAAATAAAAAGGCCTTCATTCACCAAGCGATTTTTCTGAGTGACCATACCAGACACAAGAATCATTAGTATAACTTGATACACATACCAGTTCTTGTGCTACTAATTTTATAAGGTTTGTCTTTTCTTTACCACATTTTTTGCCATAAAAGACACGCCATCATGTTTGTTTGCTACCAGAACGAAGCAACGCATAGCATCCACTAAGTTTGGCGTCAAAGACTACTGGTGACTCTGTAAAAGAGTGCTTAACAAGAGCAAGTCCTCAATACCCCCCACTAATCAATAAATTTGAGGTCCTCACCTTCTCTACGGACAAGGCTGAATGCTTTGCTCATAGATTCTTGACCAATTCGAGACTGGATTCGTCTGGTGTTTCTACACCCAACTTCTCACCTAGAATTGGTTTCTAACAATCTCAAAACTTGACCCTCACAAAGCAAGTGGAGGGTACGGAATCCCAATCATAGTCTTAAAGAAATGTACCCCTGAACTCCCCTCTTTCCTTTCTAAGCTCTACAATTTCTGGCTATCTACTTCCTGCTTCCCTGCCTATTGGAAATCTTCCTCTGTAGTTCCTATATTTAAGAACACTGGAGAACACTTGTACCCCGCAAATTACTGCCCTGTCAGCCTTCTTCCGATCTTTGGCAAAGTGTTCGAAGCCATTATCAATGCAGAGTTGGTTCAGCATCTCACAGCCCACAGGCTCCTCTCTGACAAGCAGTATGGTTTCTGCTTCACCAAGTCTACTGCTGATATGCTAACGACCATCACCGAGTATATATACCAGTCTCTTGACAAGAATGGCGAAGCCTGAACCATTGCCTTGGATATCTCTAAAGCGTTCGACAGAGTCTGGTGTGCTGGCCTTCTACGCAAACTGGTATAACTGGGCATTTGTTTGACCTAATCCAGTTTTTCCTCTCTAACCACACATTGAAGGTGGTATTAAACAGACATACCTCCCAGAACTACCATACGAATGATGGTGTCCCTCACGGCTCTATCTTAGGTCCTACACTCTTTCTGATCTACATTAATGATCTCCCTGATGCCATAAGATCCCAAGTAAGTATGTACTCTGATGACACCACAGTTTACTCCCGCCTTGATCAAAAATCTGGTGCGGGCAACAAAGCGAACCTTGCAGCCCGAGCTTGAAAAGGACCTCCAATCCGTAGTGGACTGGGGTAAGAAATGGCTCGTAAATTTTAATGCTCCTAAAACAAAGCTGCTATCAATTAACCATCATAGACAATCGCTCGCACATACCTCCCATTAGCATGAAACAGGCTTGCCTCCCAGAGAGGCAAACACTACGCCTCCTTGGTCTCACACTCTCAGCGGACCACAAGTGGGAATGACTATATTGAATCCATTGCTAAGTCCGCTGCTATGAAGGTTGGTTCTCTGTGCAGGGCCTGGAAGTTTTTTTCTGTCTGAATCTATCGTGCACGTATATAAATTTACCATACACCCGTGTATTGAATACTACTGCCACATCTGGTCGGGTGCCCCTGCTATTCTCCTCAGACTTCTTGACAAAATACAACGGAGAGTCTGTAATGTGACTGATACTGCTTGGCAGACCGTATGCAGTCACTCTCACCAGCATGACGTGGCTTCCCCATGCCTCTTCTATAAATACTTTCATGGCTTCTGCTACAATAAATTTAGATCACTGATGCCCCCTAGGTAAGAATCTGCATGAGATACTAGATTAGCAACTAGGTCCCACCCTTTTACAGTGAAACCGATAAAATGTAACCGCAATTTCTACTTCAACAGCTTCTTTTCTTGCACTTCCCGACTGTGGAATTCCCTTCCACGTGATTGCTTCCGACAGCTACAATCTCCAGGAGATTAAATGTAAGGTCAATAGACACCTAACACACTAACTCACATCCATTCTCTCAAACACTCTTCCCATCTACCCAACCCTCAGTCTCGGTATCCTTACCCGTTTATCACTCTGCTTCTGACATTTCCTATATCTAACCATTCTTTCTCTTCAGCTTCCCCTATGTAACCCCTTGTGCAATAGTGGCAGTGGAATGCCTTGTTTGCGGTGAAATGATAATAAAAAAAAAAAAAAAAAAAAAAAAAAAAAAAAAAAATTTCATTTGACAAGGCGATCTCTTTTTTCTTTGCCATATGTTGATTGAAACTATTTTGACCACTAGTGTAGGTTGTTCTAGTTCCACAAACCATGCCTTTCCCAGAAGTCTATTTCAGTCATCTCTTAACAATTCTCAAAGATTTTGTCACCTGTCAGGTATTGAACCTCCCAACTTTTTGGATCAGGTGACTGGATTTAACTAATGCTTTTATCCGTTAGGTCATGTTCACAAAAAAAAAAAAAAAAAAAAGAAAAAAAAAAGCTCAGTTTGAAATTTCTATCACCTGAAAAAGGCAACACCAAACAATGGTTGAAATGTCATGAATATGGCAACAAAAATGAGGACTACAGTCTGGACAATGTAAAAAATGTAAATTAGAATACCTCATCTCAGAAATATAGACAGATGCAAAATATGGCTGTAGCATACAATGGCCAAAATGTGACTATGACAAAGATGATAGCAACAGTCCTAACAATATAAATAGTGTATTCTAATTACAATACCTCATCTCAGGAATATAGACAAATCTACTTTTGGGAAGAGGCTGGGATTCAGTGGTATGCAGAGGTCTGGTAGCGCACAGGGCGATGCTTGTGACTGGCTCCTCTTAACCCCAACAGGTAAGCGGGGTCCATTCCCACCACCAGACAGCACCTTTTAAAGACGTTTTTTCAAAACATGCTGCCATCATTTGGATTCTATCTAAAATTTTGGTACATCCACTTAAATTTAAAATTTAGGTATCAGAATTAATTTTTAAAAATAAAGTTTTCTTTATTTCCCAAAATAATGTATCACAGATGTATATTTTATTTTTACATGATTTTTAAAACCGAGAATCAACTTTTGTTTACAAATGTGTCGATCGCTAAAAAAACATGCCCGGATGATTTAAAAAAATTGAAAATTTAGATTCTAATAAATAATTCCTGTTTGTAATACACCACAATATTTAATTACTGGAAATAGTAAATTAAATAATTTAATTTTCAATTAAAACTAAAATAAGTTTGAACTTTGAAGAAAACTTTATTTTTAAAAATTCAATTTAAAATTTAGACATCAAAAATGAGTGGAGATACTTGTCAGTTAAATGCCATATGTGAAACACGCTTTGGGCGATCATATCTCGAAAGAGACATGACTGACTGGGCGGAAGATTATCTCGCAGAAGGTTGCCATTGCTTTCTGTGGTAGACTGGTTGCCGACCAAGGCTATAGAACCCAGTCTGTCCTGTTATTTGACTCATAGCTAGAAGGGGAAGAAATGTACTACATTATTAAGTAATAATTAGTGGGGGATCAGTTTATTACTTCATGACAATAGAAAATCAATCCCCCACTTTATGACTAAGAAACATTAATCATGTCTCCAGCTATTATATTCAATCAGTCAGTTAAGTGCCATACATGATACATGCTTGGGCGATCATGTCTCGAAAGAGACATGACTGACTGGGCAGAAGATTATCCCGCAGTAGGTTGCCATTGCTTTCTGCGGTAGACTGGTTGCTATAGAACCCAATCTGTCCTGCTATTTAACCCATAACTGGAAGGAAGAGACGGATTAATACCTTTCCCAAGGGTATTTGCGCATAAGTGAAAGTAATGAATTCAGCTGAAATTCAAACTTGGCTACCCGATATCCACTGCGCCACAATGCAGATCCTTCGGGTAATAAATGTCCTTAATTTATGTTATCAAAGGAATTAAAAGCTTAAACATTTTATTTTACTGTTCAGAGCAGATTTTTGGAAATAATGCCAAAATATTTAAGAAATATTGATGATTTACATTTGCCAAGAACCTTGCGTTTAAAACCAATTTTCCAAACAAAATTTAATTTCTTAAAATTTCATAAATTTACGAGGAGGTGAGGTTAACAAATGAAATAAATAAATATTAAAAATAATTTCATTTATGAATAATTGGAGTAGATAGATCTATCTATCGCCTGGTTCACACTCCACCCACGTCTATTGAACAGGTTTAGAGGCTCATCCCTTGTTCCCTGTTTAGGATGTGGTTTCCGGCTTTCTCTTTTCCAATCTTTTCACTCTTACGTAGCCCTGTAAATTTTTATTAAAATCCAACACTTATTTGATTTTTTCAAGAAATTCCAAATTAATGTGTCACCGGAAAATGATCTTTAATTAAGATAAAGAAATTCACTCTTTGGGGAGAATTTAGAATCATACATGTTGCGATTCGTCGAAAAGAAATTGGTGTTAAAAAAGTCAATGTAAATACGTTTTTCATTGTAAAACTTGTGGTGATACCACCGACCGAGCAAAAGCGAGCAGAGCAAACCCGATGCTGGCTCTATGCCGACCAGGAAGCTAATGAATAAAAGTAGTCGTGCGCAAGTGGATCTGCGCAGATGTTCCAGTTGAAAAATAAAAATTAATCAAATATCAAATTACCATTTTTAAAAATTTTTTTTTATTTATTTATTTATTTACCAGCCAATGGGGAGCCTGGAACCAGATACAAGGATGAAATGGGAAACGACCAGCGTTTTGATCCAGAAGGAAAATATAAAAAGCCCCGACAAAAGGCACCCAGACAGTCAGGACATGAGGAAAAGAGTGTAATTAGTTTCTCTCTTGACCTACGTCAGAGCTGCTACTATGCTTGCCTCTTTCTTCCTTCCTTGTCTCATAAGTACTATTCTGACCTCTTCCACCTGCCTCAAAAGCACTAACTGACCTTTTTCAAAGGCATTCCACACAAACCAACTGACTCACTGACCTCAGAAACGGCAACTTGAAAATGAACATTCTTTTCTTTCAGCTCATCTTCCATGAACATTCTCTTATCTCTTTCAAATTATTATTTTGCCATGAACTCTTACCTCTGTTGAACCTTTTTCCAAGCATTACTTATTTTGTAAAACATTAATTGAAATGTGTATATATGTTATTTTATACTCAAAATTGCCTTTCTTGAATTTATAATCATTTTATGAATTACAGTGGGCTATCTTCCCACAAGGCCAAATTCCGTTAACCTGCTACAGAATCCTACTACAACTAGAAAAGGAATAAGAGATACCCGCTATAAACTCGATTTGGTTACTTGCAAACTACAATGAAAACAAGATTTAACAAAATTTCGAACGTGATAAAAAGGGATTAATTTTTTTTTTTTTTTTTTTAAAAACATTCGATCTTTCTTAAACATTTTCATGAAAACATTCATTTTTATTACGTTTGGGGTTTTATACTATTTTTTTCAGCGATTTAGCGTAGGTACTTAAATTTTACTACTTTTCCGATTAAAAAAAATGTCCAAGCTATATATATGTCTTCGATTTTCTAAAAAAATTAAATCATCCGGACGTGGAATGAAGAGAAAAATTAAAATTATCCGAATTGAACTCGTTCTTAAATTTCCTCTCAGACAGAATTTTAAAGTTTCAAAAACGCTTATTTAGCAGTTCAATTAATTCTTGTTAACATGGCTTGGTCAAGCCTAGTTAGATGTAAAACAACTCCAATCAGTAGCCGACTGCGTAGGTTGCCAGGCTGCATATGAGCCCATGATGGAGTGGGTCCCCTATACCAAATAAAAATGCAATAAAGAAACATTGATAACTGTTTCAGTAATAAAAAGGAATAAAAACCTTATAGAGTCATTGGGAAGAGGCTGGGATTTAGTGGCATGCAGAGGCGAGACCACCGTAACTTTTTGGTGGTGGGGCAGAAGTCTGGTAGCACCTGGGACGAAGATTGTGACTGGCTCCCCCTACCCAAACAAAATCAGAACAAATCCGATGTGAGAACATTTTCAAAACCTTTTCTTTATGATCTTTAGTTAATTTGTTCTCTGGAGGAGAATTTGGAATCATGTTGCTATTCGTTGAAAAGGAATTATTAGCAGATTCGAAAAAATCATTTAGCAGACACAAACGATTGCTCTTAGAATGAAAGGCATGTAATATTCTGTTGTGCAATTGAACAATCTGTTAATGTGCAAATTGTGCAGTAAACTATTTTAAAATATCTACCAATTACTTAAAATTAAAAAGATTCACTGATAACATTCCATATTTACATTTTGGTTTCTACTGTAAAAAATACATGTTTTCTGCAAGAATATGAAAAAGACATTTGTGAAACAAAAGTCAATTTTTGGTTTTAAAAATCTTGCAAAAGTAAAATGTACATTTGTAGCATGTTATTTTTGGAAATTAGCAAGTTTAAGGTTAAATTATTCTGATTGACAAGTATTATTCATAGCATGAAATTTAGAAAAAAAAAAACTATTTCTTAATCATGGAGTGTTGATCTTTCTGACCTTTTGCTGTATAATTGACATGTAATGACAGCAGATGGCGCAGTAAGCAAAACATGGTCGACCAGAATTGGCAAATTTTTTCTTGTAAGAGGATGAAACCATGAAACATGTTTTAAATGTAGCAGAAATTACTATAATTTTTTTTTTTAATATGATTGCTCAACGATTTGTATTAAACTTTTCAATTAGTAAATATAGTCTTTACTTATTCAACTGCCACAAGACTAAAAATTTTTAAGAAATTGGAATTTTATAAATTATTCTAATTAAAAAAATTTAAGTTCCATTATTCATTGCAAAAAATTTTTCTTCAGTCTATAAATGTTCCTTATATATATATGTCTATTGAACAGGTGAAGCGGCTCATCCCTTGTTCCCTGTTTAGGATGTGGTTTCCGGTTTTCTCTTTTCCAGTCTTCTCACTTTTACATAGCCCCCTGCACGTCAGTGGCGTTACCGCCTTGCTCGGGGTGATAAAAAAAAAAAAATTATATATTATTCATAACACAATTAAAAGCTTATCTAATTAATTATATAGTAAATAAAAAAATAAAGAAAGTACCAATAAAACTATTCAGAGCAGATTTTGGGGAAAGGCCAAATATTTGAAAAAAAAAAAAAAAAAAATATATAGATATGAATTTTGAACTGAAAACTTCACTGGGGTACATTATTCTCATTCCATATGCGATGCCACTTCTGGTAGCCATGTAGTTATGGGTAACAAAATATTTTTACCAACATTTTCTAAAAATTATGCA
Source organism: Ascarosepion bandense (assembly GCA_037127315.1). Lineage (NCBI taxonomy): Eukaryota > Metazoa > Mollusca > Cephalopoda > Sepiida > Sepiidae > Ascarosepion > Ascarosepion bandense. The sequence goes on along the minus strand of JBBBDQ010002460.1, from coordinate 238,102 downwards.
ATCCAAATTGATTTCATTCAGTTTTAAGTCCTGAAGTTTTCATCAAAATCCAACCATTATTTGATTTATGCAAGAATTTCCAAATTAATGTGTCTTTCACGGTCAAAAAAAGTGCATTGCGTAACAATTACGTTTGTTTACTTAATAAAATAGCGGCAATTTGGATATCGCGCTTACGTAATAAAAAAAACTGTCTACAACAATTTCGAACGTGTTAGAAATAATTAAAAAAAATTTAAACATTTAAAAAACGCTTTGTTCTATCCTCTTAATGGTAATATAAACTTTTTGCCCAGAGAACTTTGTTTTATTTAGTTTGGGACCTTTTCCCTTCTGACTATGCTGTTTTTTCAGCGATTTTGTGGAGGTACAAATTCTTTGTTTAATTCCACTTTGTTAATAACTTAAATGTTCTATGTTCACTATATGTTAATGTTCGTTCTTTGATAATGGCTTATGTCAGCCGAAAGCTCAGACCTGATTAAAAAAAAAAAAAAAAAAAAAAAAAAAAAAAAAAAAAAAAATCAACAATTACTGTGATTTCTTGTCTGTTAGCATAGCACCATCAAGCTTATCAGACTATAAGAAAGGATCCTACACAAAATAGACAAGCTTTGTGTCTATATTATTCAACGAAACCTCTCTCATATATATATATATATATATATACACACACACACATTTTTTATATATATATATTTTTCTCAACCGAAATCATGTAGGTGACTTTTCCCAATATTTTTATGTTACCTTATTTCTTTCTAGTCACATCCTTGTCTTATGAACATTCCCATTAACAATAATTAAAAAAATAATTCAGCAGACGATATTTTCTTTATTGTAGTTGAATTTTTATTTTAAAGACTTATTTCTCTTCATTTTTTTTTTTTTTTTTTTTTACATTCTCACTGAAATCAAATAGTGTCTTATCCATTAAATATTTGAACTAAACATGAACAAAATATTTCAAACACAATCATGAATCATGGGATAGAAATTAACAGATTTGAAATCTACAACTTTTTTATTGCACTGAAACAGATATTAAAACACTTTTTTCTTTCGTTCTTTCTTTGATCATTTAATCTCTGAAACCAATTAATGTCTGATGCATTTCCATAGTATCCAAACGGAAAAGTCTTAATTACGAGCTGTATAGCCCTGCATTGCTAGAGGCTTTTTAGTGGTCATGTTGAAATGGTAAGGTCAAGGCTTATTCAAAAGCTCAAGTATGATGTTGCTTAAGTTAGAAAAAAAAAAGTGCAAAGTATTGTTTTTGTTCTATTTGTAAAACGGGATTCATGCTTGGTCAATTTTGCCAATAAATGGCAATGATGTATATACAATTAGAACATGCGGTGCGCGTTATGGGAGCCTGTAATGTGATGACATTGTGACACGGAAGTAGATGCATTGACATTGCAACGTCAAAGGGGTTGGCCCCTTGTAGAAAACGTGAAATTGTTATGGCATATAAGGTAGAATTTATTAAAAAAAAAAAAAGGTTTTCGTTAGAATTTAACTAAGCGTCTCGGTGAAATATACGATCGTAAAAAGAAACATTTTCCATTAATTCTTGCCACACCCTACCTGTCAATTGAAATTTTTGTTCACATATCAAGGCATCAGACCTTGATCTACCAGTGACTAGATTTTGGCTGACTGAATGAAGCTCTTCGAGAAATGCATAAAAGTGCGCAAAAGACCACTCGAAATTATGTTTGACATTGATTTTTGACGAACTCTGTACATTGATGCGAAAAAGTTCTGTGTACATGAAAAGGTTCAGAGCTTGATCTACAAGTTACTCGATTTTGGTTGAATTCACATTCTCGGATGAGAAATATTCCTAAAATCTAAGCATTTCCGTGATTTCTGCCATACCCTGTAAATGACCAGAAAAATTTGTGTGTACATCAAAAGGTTCATGTCATGGTCGACAAGTGACCCAAGAGTGAGAGAGTAAGAGGAGAGAGCCTGTAGCATTACCGCATCAGTAGCAGCTTAAGCTGGTGGTTATAGCAGTAATTGTGTGTGTGTGTATATGTGTACTGTACAATATATTAAAAACAGGTAGGTTTGTTGCTGTATTTCGCGACATAAAAAACGAAATTTCTAGCCTCTACACCCTTGGCCATTACTCAGTTGGTCTTTTCTGTTTACAATGGTCACAGGGGCCATGATTTTTCAGTAAAAAACATTTTCTTTTTCAAAATCTTACAAAATAGCGTACAGTATTTTGGTTATGGTCTGTGCATATATCGCTTAATATAAGATTACAGTAAAGTAACTTCTATGGACATTACTTTATAGATATTTTAATAAAATTATTGTCATCGTTATTTTATTATCCAATACCTTTATGTTTGAAGACGTTATCATTTGTAGCATGAGAAAGTAACATTTTTCCAGGAAATCATAATTATCCTTCCATGGAAATTCCACAGGTTCCGCTAGCATAGATAAACCTGAGAAAATAATCAGATGTTTTAGAATTTTTAATATACTTTCTGAGCCTGTTCTTTTTTTAAACTTTTCTAATAAGCAAGATTATTTCAATTAATTTCGAGATATTTGTCTATATTTCTGACATGACATTGTATTTATTTACATGATTTACATTGTTGTCCTTAAAACATTAAAACAATTCTGTAAGAAATTCACTCATGATCGAATGTTTTTTTTTTTTAAGACAAGTTGTGTCTATAATTTTCCGAAGAGTTGTTTTTATAAGTAAAAATGTTAAGCGCTATCAAAGAACATTTATCAAAATTTCATGAAATTAAATATTAGAAAAGTTTTATTACCAAGATTTTCTAAAAATACTAAGGTTTCTAAATTTTTTTTTTTTTGATAATTTCACCCCAAGCAAGGCATTCCACTGCCACTATTGCGCAGGGGGTTACATAGGGGAAGGTGATGAGAAAGAGTGGTTAGATATAGGAAATGTCAAGAGGGTGATAGACGGGTAAGGATATTGAAGATGAGGGTTGGGTAGATGGGAAGAGTGTTCGAGAGAATGGATGCGAGTTAGTGTGTTAGGAGGTGTCTAGTGACCTTACATTTAAACTCCTGGAGATTGTAGCTGTCGGGGAAGCAAGTATATGGAGAGAAAATTCCACAGGTGAGAAGTGCAAGAAAAGCTGTTGGAGTAGAAATTGTGGTTACATTTTATCAGTTTCACTGTAAAAGGGTGGGACCTAGTTGCTAATCTAATATCTCATGCAAATTCATACCTAGGGGGCATCAGTGATCTAAGTTCACTGGAGCAGAAGCCAAGAAAGTATTTATAGAAGAGGCACAGGGAAGCCACATCACGCCGGTGAGAGAGTGACTGCAGCCAGTCTGCTAAGTCGGTATCAATCACATTACAGTGTCATTTTTGAATGACTAATATTTTCATTGAAATTCGCGTTGTGGTGCAGTGGATTTCGACTCGGAACAGCAAATCTGGAAGTCGAGTTCGAATTCCAGTTGAATTCCTTACATTTACTTATGCACAAATACCCTTGGGAAAGGTATTATTAATTCGTCTCTTCCCTCTAGTTATGGGTTAAATAATAGGACAGATTGGGTTCTATAGCCTTGGTCAGCAACCATTCTACTGCAGAAAGCAATGGCAATCTACTGCGAAAATCTTCTGCCCAGTCAGTCATGCCTCTTTTGAGACTATCGCCCAAAGCGTGTATCACGTATGGCACTTAACTGACTGAGCTAATTTCCGCAATAATTTCTAAATATATTTTTCACCACAAAAAGATGCCCATATTTCCCATACAAATCTGGTCAACCTGTGATGGCGGACAAAAAAGATTTTTAAGCAAAATTTCTAAGGTTCTAAAAAGGATTAATGAATCAATTTTTACATAATCCTTTGACCTTTACTCTTAAAAAAAAAAAAAAAAAAAACAACTTTAAAAAAATTTTTTACAATAAAACTGTTTTAAGTTTTAGGTATTTTTCCTCATATAAGCCTTTTTTTAGCAACTCTTTGAGAGGTACATACAAAGGAAAACAGTAATCAATGTTATTGAAGATTAACAACTTCATGTTTCATGAAGACACCACCTCTCACAACCTTTAGGTGGTACAAGAGACAAGATACCCAATTCTATATGGAAATTGAAAAGTCGAATATCTTATTGCAACCAGTGGTGTTTCTATGGAAATTTTGTTTAGCCCCTAGGTTGGCCCCGTAACTTTCATAAACTACTAGCAGTTTAGCCCGGCATTGCTTGGGTGTAATGAAAGCTTTAAAACTAATCCACGTTCCTGGAGTTCAGACTCCAGGGACGTTGGCATGAACAACTAAAAAGCAATAGTTGTTTCCAGTTAAAGCGAAACCGTAGACTGAAAGAAAAATGAATGGATGCAAGTCAAATATTGATTTCCTGGTATCGATATCAAATTTTTTTTTGGGTCGTAAACTGAATTTTGAAGGCTAAATAAGTCCTCTGAGTAAATGGCATCATGGCTGAGACTAAGAACTAAAATTACACAGAGCCAAACCCCCCCCCCCAAAAAAAAAATAAATAAATAAATAGACATACAGGCAGATAGAGAGACACACACACAAAAACATATTGCCTTTTTTATAAATATAATCAATTTTCTGCACTATTCTAAGAACTGCAACCTTGAAACTTCTGAATATCCTTTCTTATGTCTGTCTATGAGTGTATGAAATTTGATTAAAATCAGACCACTCCTATAACCTGATTTTTTCGATTATCGATATTTATCAGGAGTACCTTGACACAAAACTTAGCTAAGAACAATGGCAGACGCTCATAGTACAACTCTGTAAATTTTCAAGAAAATCTGTTCAGCCGTTCTGAAGTCTATAGGTAACGGACACACACTCACACAAAGTTCCATTTATAAATAAGTTTAGATTAGATAAAAAAAAACAAAAAACTGATCAGTCTGATTTTGATAAGATTTCATCTTCACTTTCCCCTCTGCATTTTCTTTTAGCCTTTTAAGGACGCATACAGAGAACAGTTTGAAAGAAAAACAAAAATAAAACAACCAAATAGAAACAGACATGTTACAGAGCAAAAGAGACTTAATAGTCCTATTTTCATAACTGAAATAATGTCCAACTTTGATATGATGCATAGGTAGTCAGTGATTTATGTCAGAGTGAAAGAATTTGTCAGTAATTTTCTCCAATCTACCAAAGACAATCAGCACTGAATTCCCAGATGCTGCTTGAACTTGCCCACCTCCCACTCAGAAAAATCAGAGTTCCACATTCATCACTGATTGTAACCTGTATAAGGAAAAAAAAGTGCTACCGAAACGTGACACTGTCTTCATAAGTCCGTGACACTGTCTTCATAAGTCCGTGACACTGTCTTCATAAGTCCGTGACACTGTCTTCATAAGTCCGTGACACTGTCTTCATAAGTCCGTGACACTGTCTTCATAAGTCCGTGACACTGTCTTCATAAGTCCGTGACACTGTCTTCATAAGTCCGTGACACTGTCTTCATAAGTCCGTGACACTGTCTTCATAAGTCCGTGACACTGTCTTCATAAGTCCGTGACACTGTCTTCATAAGTCCGTGACACTGTCTTCATAAGTCCGTGACACTGTCTTCATAAGTCCGTGACACTGTCTTCATAAGTCCGTGACACTGTCTTCATAAGTCCGTGACACTGTCTTCATAAGTCCGTGACACTGTCTTCATAAGTCCGTGACACTGAGGATTTTTCCAGTTAAAAAATAAATATTTAAACTGAAAAAATCCTTATTGACAATGACTTTCTTTCAGTGGGATTTCATACCCATCTCAGTAGCTAAAACAACTTATTTCAGTATTTAACAGCACAACAAAAATGTAAACCAACAGAATACCGACACTGGTTTCTATGACAACCAGAGTGCTCCGCTTCAAGAGATATTATGTAGAACATAATACAAGTGATATTTTGGGTGTATAGATCTACCGGAAGTAAGTTGTCGCCATCTTGTGTGTTAAGTACTTGCTGACTTGAAGCTAATTTAGAAGCACATGTGTGTGAAGATTATTCACTGAAATATGTTTAACTTGTGATAACTTCCTCTTCCAAAACATATTCGAGTGGGTCCATTAGAAACACACCTACCACAACGATTAACTAATGCCCAGAAACATTCACCATTTTGAAAACCTTGAGAACTGGTGATGATGCAACTTGGCAGAAGGGGTGACATCAATCCATGTGCAAACACCTGTAAATTGTCTTGGCACTAACATACCAGATGTGTGTTGTGGTGCAACGGATATCAACTCAGAGTGACAAATTGGTGTGCCAAGCTCGAATTCCAGTTGAATTCATAGCATTCACTCACACTCACACACACACACACCCTTGGGAAAGATACTAATCCATCTTCCCTCTAGTTATGGTTAAATAATAGGACAGATTGGTTTCTATGGCAACCTACTGCAGGATAATCTTCTGCCCAGTCAGTCATGTCTCTTTTGAGACATGATCGCCTAAGCACGCATCACATATGGCACTTAACTGACTGACTTACATACTATAGAGTGAGATGTGTACTGCATAACTGTAGCAACTTTTTTTTATTTGGAAATGGGTGGGGGAGAAAGATGACATGAACATACCTAGGTTGATTTTTGGATTTTTCTTAATATTAAATGATTGCATGCTTTTGGCACAAAGATTGGGAATATTTATTTAAAATTAAACAACAAGGCAATTCCTGTTGCAGATGCCTGCTCAGGCATATTAGTGTTCAACACCCACAAAACTCGGTGAACATGGTCCTATATGAAGCAAGAGGCTTAGGGTTGCCTGTATATTTGTGATCGTGGAGCAAGTGCAAGATGAAGCAAACAACATGGTGACAATGCCTGGACTGTGCGCAGGAAAACCAAAAAGGAGGGTAACACATATGCAAATCATGGATGGCTCGAGAGAGAGATACATTTGACAGTGGAACGCAAGCAGTTGAAGGAGACAGACCACTAGTGCAAGAATAAATTCAAAGATACATTGTGACATGTTCAGAAAGCAAGGACGGCGAATTGAACCAGCGGTTTCTTGACTTGTACAAGTGATGTCGTAACAATAGAGACTTGTTCAAACTACAAGTTTATACTGTAACTATGCCGAGTAGACTTTAGTTACGGTTTCTGGGAGTATCTTATGATCAGCAGTTTGAACAAAAGTAGTACACACAAACCCTCGGTCACAATGACTTCTGACATGTGCTAGCAACAGTTTTGTATTTAATAATGTATTGCTGGTAATTTTTTTCTTATAAAAAAAAAAGTTTTCAAAAATGTATTGTTGGTTATATTTTTCTTTCAAGAAAATTTTTCTATAAAAGTATTTTTATGTATATATTTCTATAAAACTTTTTTTTAGTGTTTTGACCCCAGCTTGGAGGTTAACTATTTGCCCATAGCTGGGATCCTAACAGGTGCTACCACACCAGGACAGGGTTGACCTGGGAACAACAGGAATTAAGAGGTGGTTATATGCGCCTCATAACCTCCCAATCAGAGGTCTTGTTGTCGGATGTAGTTTACCATCATACCCAGGTTCTCCTAAGTACTAATAGGAAAAGAAATATTTGATGGCACTAAAGACTAAAAAAAAAGTTAAAATTTAGGAACAAACATAGTAAGATTAATTAAATGTTATGTGAAAACACAAAGCCAAAATTGAAAAGTAAATTGACATAACAAAAAGAAAAATGGAGAAAAATGATTTTTTTATAAAAGCACTCAGAGAATTTCTATTTAAATGCATACTGAAAAATCAGGAAAAATATTGAAGTGGGGTATTAAAAAATCCTTGGAGAACATCTGTTAGACTTTAATCAAAGCACATGTAGGGTACATGTAGGGTACCTAAAAGAAATAAGTGATAACTGAAGTTTAAAATGCATTTTAAAAATCTTTTTTGAAGGTTTTGTTTTAGTTTTTTTTATTCCAAGTTAATAAATTAAATTTAATATTTCTACTAAGCAAAATACTTTGCTGTATTCCAAAGCAAATTTAAGAGTCATTTCCCTGAAGTTATTTAAAAATCAACTCCCAGATTCTTAGGGTTGTTGTACACAATCTTGGTAGCAACTCCTTAGAATTTTAGCAACACTGTCCCCTTTGAAATGATCAGCTTCTTGAAGATGGAAGCCAATACAACCTGCAAAACGGGTTACATTCCATCCAATATACTGAAGCTCTTGAATTTCAATTTTAAATAACACAGCAAAGTCAAAATGCATAAATTATCACATGTTCTAATGATCAGTTGCCTTGGGCGATTGTCTTAGATAGACACTGAACTGGCCTTGAAATACATGTGCTTACACACACACACACACACCAAAACAAACACACACAACACAAACACCACAACAACACACACACACACACACAAACACACACACACACACACACACACACACAAACACAACAACAACAACAACAACAACAACAACAACACACACACACACACAACACACAACAACACACACACACACACAACACACAACAACACACACACACACACACACCACAACAACACACACACACACACACACACACACACACACACACACACACACACACACACACACACACACACACACACACACACACACACACACACACACACACACACACACACACACACACACACACACACACACACACACACACACACAACACACACACACACACACACACACACACACACACACACACACACACACACACACACACACACACACACACACACACACACACACACACACACACACACACACACACACACACACACACACACACACACACACACACACACACACACACACACACACACACACACACACACACACACAACAACACACACACACACACACAACACACACACACACACACAACAACACAAAAACACACACACACACAACAACACACACACACACACACACACACACACACACACACACACACACACACACACACACACACACACACACACACACACACACACACACACACACACACACAACAACACACACACACACACACACAACAACACAAAAACACACAGAATTTGATGCAAGTGAATTGCTAGTTTGTTGGCTATTATAAAATTGCAGTGTTGGTCAAAACAAAACATTACAAAATCTCCCGTAATAACTGTGCACAAATTGATCGCATGAAACCTAACTAGCACAGACACTGACTAAGGAGGCTGGGCACAAATGAATTCATGACACATTTTCAGTGCATGTACAGTTTTAGAATTTAGATTTGTGCTCAACTGGTCACACTCAAATGTCCAGTTTAATATATATATATATATATATATATATATATATATATGAGATAAATAAAAACACACACACACACACACATTATAGCCTATTCCTCATCTTTGAGAAAAATTCCTTTACTGTCTGTTTAGAGAAGCTGCTTTATCAATTAAGCTACAAAGAACAACTGCCTCATATACTAACAGCGTAATGATAATTTTCTAAATATGATACCTGGGAAGTGCTATAACAGAAGATGGAAATGCAACACAGAGATCCAGGCAAATTGGCATGGCGAAGGAAGCATTCCAGAAGTTGAGTAAAGTATTAAGAAACAGGACAATTTTGCTAGAAACAAAGAGTAGAATACTGGATTGCTATGTGATGTCGGTTCTTCAATATGGCAGTGAATGTTGGACAATATCAAAGATGAAGGAAAAATTTGAAGCAACCGAAATGTGGTTCTACAGACGGATGCTGCAAATAACATTGATCGAGCATGTGAGCAATGACAAGGTTTTGGAAAGGATGGAAATGAAAAGGAAATTAATACTGAGCTTCAGGAAGAGACAGGTGAAATTCCCGAGACATGCAATGAGGAAAGAGAGCTTGGAGAACCTGATACTAACAGGCCAGAGACAGGGGAAAGCAGCATATAACATATTTGAAGGACCTAATCAGTTGGATGATGGAACAAGGGTTGCATGGTGTAACAGGAGAAGGCGTGCTAAGAGCCACCAGGGATGGGGAGACGTGGAAAGCCATAATCGCCTATGTCTTGAAAGGACAGGGTACATAGAAAAATATATATGCCAACTGTTTACAAGAAATTATGTGGGTATAAAATGGGGGATCAATTCTATATTATAATCAAAAGATAGACTGATCCCTCATTTTGTGACCATGCTAGTTTCTATACATTTATATTCTAGACTTATGAGCTTGAGCTAGTGAATGACAGAACAGGGTTTATATGGTGTAACAGGAGAAAGCGTGCTAAGAGTCACCAGGGATGGGGAGACGTGGAAAGCCATAATCGCCCATGTCTTGAAAGGACAGGGTACATACAAGAGATATTTTCCTGAAGTTATTTAAAAATCAACTCCTGATAACAGTTCTTAGGGTTGTTGTACACAACCTTGGTAGCAACTCCTTAAAAATTTTATTTTCTTCTCTACCACGAAAGCTTAATGCCAAAATTTATTCTTTTTGCTCTTAAACCGTAACTCGGCTTGAGGATGCAATAATTACGACTTGCCTCATGGTTAAAAGATTTCACTAATCAATGCAATCCTATAATACAACCATTAGCAATAAAT